>CAUYQV010013101.1:0-41928 GCA_963574575.1 Galagoides demidoff | reverse complement strand
AAAGAGTGGGTGAGTGTAAAGATAGTTTGTTGACTTCAAGGCATTTCTGTGTTGTATTTAAGGGAGAACAAGATTTAGAGAAGTAAATATGATATGATCCTGTTTTATGCAAAATATAATCATTGTTGGCTGGGCATGGTAACACATGCCTGTAGTCCTAGCACTCTGGGAGGCTGAGGCAGAAGGATCTCTTGAACCCAGGAGTCTGAGGTTGCTATGAGCTATAATGATGTCACTATACTCTAGCCCAGGTGACAGAGTGAGACCTTGTCCCAGTTTAAAAAGAAAATACATAATTTTCCTTCATATCCTACTTCATATTCTTCTGTGTCACATGGCCGGCTCATCCAGGCATTCTGTCTGGGAGGCCTTCTAGTATCCTTAGTATCCTCAGTTGTGGTCAAAATGAACTTCACCCTCTGGTCAGTTTTAGAGGCCCACTGGCATTGCAGATGGACAGCCCACGCCATTGGGGTTTGTGAATGCTCATATGGACCTCTTGTCAGCCCAGGAGAGGCCAATGTGTTCCTGGGCACCAGGTGCCACGGGGAGAAGTCACTGCTCCCTGACTGTGACACGACAGGCCTATTTCCCCGTTGTTCAGTTGAATGAACTAAGCACATGGTGTGGCCCGCTGTGAGGCACACAGTGCCACCAAGCCTGCCATTCTGTGGGACTAATGCAATGGGAAACACTGAGCCAGGACCTCAGAGTGAAGGGGCAGGCAGCACAACTTAGCTCTCGTCTTCCCCAAGCCCACCACACAGAGCCACCCCTGGAGTGCTTCTCAGGCGCCGTTCTTAAAAAGGGTGGGCTGTATTGCTAGGGATAGTGGGCCTGGAAGGAAGGCTCTGGGTGGACCCGACCCCACAGGATTACTGCGTTGGACCACTCTGGAGGTGCCCTTGGCACTGTGGTCCCCGATGCTCATGATCTGGGATTGTCCTCTTTGAGACTGTGCTTCCCTTCTCCTTACTTCCCCACCCCGATTTCAAGATAACAATGCATTCTGGCAAGGTCAGGAACCCCTTCAGATGCATGTGGTTGTCGGTGGATGGGGCTCACGACCCCTTTGTGTCACAGCTTGTCTTCTGCTGGGCTTCACTTGCAGTGGTTGTTCTTCCAGGGAAAGATGGAAGGATCAAATTGGGCCTTTTCCCAGCTTCCACTGGAGACCATGTTTATTCCCAGTGCTTCCTCCCTCCTCCTGACTATATTGCCTTCCTCCTTCCTGTCTGGAGCAGCATGTCTTCCCATTTCCATTCCCAGAGGTTGTTCATCAGAAGCGAGAGCTTTCCTGCACATCAGATTGGGCACAAAAAAATGAAGTGAGAGCTCACTTCTCGCTGGCTTATCTACTCCTCTAACCCCTCAGAGGAGGGAAGCCCCAGTTGTTACTGACTCGGAGGCTTTGTCTTGCGTAGGGTAAGCAGAAGGGGGTTGACTCTTTGCGGGCAGTGGGACCCCAGAGGGAAACAGAGGGCAGTGTCCTTCTGTGAGGTGACAGAGGTGTGGGCAGGGCAAGGGGACCAATGAGGGGTAGTGACACACTCCTGGACTAGGAACAGCTAACTTATAGCCAGGAGAGGAGTCAGTCTTGGGATGAAGCTGGCTCTCTGGGCAGCTGAGGGGAGACATAGGAAGAACCTGAATCCTTGATTCATCCAGCCTGCTGCTGGGCTCAGGGCTGAGCCATGTAATTTGCAGCATCAAATGAAAATACAGGACCCCTTGTTGAAGAGGCAGGAAAAAAGTACCATTAAAGGTACTAAAATCTAAACTGTTTTGTGTCTTCTGTGGTCTTTCTTTCTCTCAACTTGTCATAGTAATTTTTATGTGCTCTTTAAAGTCATTCTATCTAAAGAAAAATTAAAAATTTAAGTTAGTAGCCTAAACTTTACCTTTCATCTCCATCTTGTGCCATGCCAGTTGTAAATGGAAATATCAGACATTTTACTAGTGTGGAATCACTAAATTACGCATCTTTTATTTTCTAGCTTATAGGAATAAAGCTTATGCATGTACACTTCTTTCCTTCTTGCCAGAACAGTGAAAATGCTACAGAAAGCCAGTTTAACTTTTTTTACTTCAGATCTCGATATGTGCATATTTTACCCACACTCTACCTCTGGCTTACTGATAAGTCAGCAAGGACTAAGTTTCCCCTCAGGAAACTGTGGATGTCCCTATCTTTCTCTTCTGTGTCATCATTCAGGTTACCTGGTTGGCTAATTCAGGGAAGTGTCATTAGTAAGAAGGTACATGCTAGGGTTCCCTGGCCTTTCGTGTTTCTCAGACCGCCATTGCCACCTTCTTGCATTGGAAGCAAGTTCTGGCTCTAATGGAAGGGCCTGTTGGGGCTGTCAGTGTCCCCACTTACGTGGCTGCAAATGTGATAATACAGTTCCATTATACTCGCTTGGAGTCTTGCTGAACACTCCTGCATCACTGATGGCTCATGGGGCATCAGGAATGCTGTATGCGAGTGTCCTAGCAAGGAGCAACAGGCATGCAAATAGCATGGCTCTCCTCAGCTCACATGCATGCTCCATGGATCCTCAGGCTTCACATACAAAATGCAAGTTCAAAGGTAAAATTATTTGTTATTATTATTATTAATTTGAGACAGAGTTCCACTCTGTAGTCCTGGGTAGAGTGCTATGGCGTCATAGCTCACAGCAACCTCAAACTCCTGGTGTCTACCACAGTGTCTGGCTTGTTTTTCTATTTATAGTAGAGGCAGGGTCTTGCTCAGGCAGTCCGCCCCACTTGGCCTCCCATAGTGCTAGGGTTGCAGGTGTGAGCCACTGCACCAGCCCCAAATATAAAATTATTGAGGGTTTTAGTCCAAGTGAAGGGCCACGTGCTGCTGCTTGGTTCACACCCCCATGAAGCCTGCCCTGTCTTTGTTTGTAACAAATGTCCAGTTTGAGATAGGGCTCTTTTTTTGCCAGAATTTAAACTTGAATAATTTAGGGTAATAGTATTTAACATAGGAATTAAAACTTTTTTAGGGAAAGATACACTTTTAGTTGACTATACATTCTAATCAGAACATAATTGATGGCCTTATTTGTGCCTATTTTTCTTCCATGTTGGCAAATGACACCATCTACTACCGTTTGCTTAAACCAGAAACACACACACACATATATAGATAGATAATGAGAATTCGCATCTTTATTGAAAGTACAAAAAATGTGCTCTACCCTAAAAAACAAAACAAACAAAAAAAAAAACACAGAGCAGTCACTTTGTTTATTTATTCAACTCATTTAACAGGCATTTGGTGAACTGCTCGTAATGTCATATGCAGTTTGAATCTGTCAGAAAACTACTTTGGAAAAACCCATGAGGCCATTCAGAACTCATGAAGGTCATTCTTAGATCTTCCTTTTCTCCCTCATCCCCATGGCCAATGCTCAGTGAGGCCTACTTGTTCCTGATCTGAAATAGATCAGCCTCCTTCCTGTTTGCTGCTCTTCCCAGGGTCCAGCCACCAGCAACTCTCCTTGGTTATAGCAACAGCCACCTACCATTTCTCCCTGCATCCTTTGAACACTGACAATCTCTGTGATGCAACCAGAGGCATCGTTCAAAGATTTAAATCAGAGCACATCATTCCCTGCTTCCTGTCATACTTAGAATAAAAAGCATATGACTGGCTGTTGCCCACTCAGCTGCATCTGAAGGCACACCCTCCCTTGCTAGCCACAGGGGACCCCTTGTGGGTTTCTTTGAATAGATTCCTATATCCTCTTTCATCTTTGGAATTCTCTCTCCCTCGCTCTCTCTCTTTCTTTTCTTTTCTTTCTTTTTTTTTCTTTTTGTGACGGAGCCTCATTATATTGCCCTTGGTAGAGTGCTGTGATGTTACAGCTCATAGCAACCTCAAACTCTTGGACTCAAGCGATTCTCTTGCCTCAACCTCCCAAGTAGCTGGGACTATAGGTGCCTGCCACAATGCCCGGCTATTTTTTTGCATTCATCATTGTTGTTTAGCTGGCCCTGGCTGAGTTCGAACCTGCTAGCCTCAGTGTATGTGGCTGGTGCCCTAACCACTGAGCTGTGGGTGTCAAGCCTCTCTTTCTTTTTCATTAACGAATTTATTACCAATCTAATAACAGTCTGGGTACCCCTTTGAATGTCTTTTAATTGAGATGTAATTTGCATACTATAAAACTTACCGCTGTAAGTTACATAATTCAGTGGCTTTTAGTGTATTCACAAGGTTGTGCAACCATCGACAGTGCCTAGTTCCAAAACATTTTCATCAGCCCACCAAACATGACCCTGCACCCATCATCAGCCACCTTCCAGTTTCCCTAACTCAGCCCCTGGCAACCACTAATCTATTTTCTGTCTCTATGGATTGACCTGTTCCGGACATCTCAGATAAGTGAAGCCATATAATATGTGGCCTTCTGTGACTGGTTCCATTTACTCAGCACCATATTTTCAAGGCTCATCCCTATTGTACATGAATTAGTGTTTTGTTCCTTTTTATGGCTGAATTTCCGTTGCTTGGAGCCACCATGTTTTGTTCATCTGTTCTTCAGGTAATGGACTTTCTGGGATATTTTTACCCCCACTTTTCATGTAGCTTCCTTTTCCTTTTTCTTTAGTTGTGGACTTGAATTCACCCAGGTTTCCTGCATGGTACCTTTCACCACTTACACTTACATGTGTATCTGTTCGCCTATTTATTTTCTGCCCCTTCTTGTGGACTGTACATTTTATAAGGGCAAGGCCTATATCTGCTTTTGTTCACTTATTCTAAACATTTTTCATGGAGTAATTTCTTACTTAATCCTCATAACACTTATATTATTATCACCCCCATTTTATAGATGAGGAAACTGAGGCACAGAGAGGTTAAGTAACCTTAAACATTCTCATTGTTAATGGGTTTTTTCCTTTCAACATATTATGAATAAGAGGATTAAAAAATAAAGCCTGACCTATTTTGGTAGATTGACCACTGTTCTGTCTTCCATCTGATTAGCTGGGACCCGGACAGTGCTTTGTAGAAAAGCACCCAGTAGTTGAAACCACATTGACAAGCAGTTTTTATAGCAGTGCAGGAAGGGGCTTAACTGTTGGCACATCCAGCAAATGGCTGGTGACAGGAAGAAAAAGGATCCACAAGCTATGCAGGATTTCCCCAGCCCGTGAGCCTGGGGCCAGGAGACCACAGTGCAGTTGTGCCAGCAGGCTGGGCTTGGCCTTTAAAATGACAGTCACCCCAGCTGCTCTTTTCTTGTAGGGAGAAAAATGCTATTCCCTGTTCAGGTGCTCTGAAAATTAATTCAGGCCCCTAGGTGCTTCTGTTCAGCCATGCTCAAATTCTTCTCTGAGTTGAAACTTCAAGACACCTTTAAGTCCATGTCAGTGGTTCTCTCCAGACTCTTCCCCAAGCGGTGGGACAGCGTGTGGCTGTTGGAGCCAGGCTGTAGCAGGTGTTTTGGTTTTGATATTTGGCTACAACTATCAGAATACACAAGTAACTTTGTTACTTCAGCCCATAGGTGATCATTCCTGTCAGTGACAATGTCTGGAGGGAGAGAGACTGATAGGTCAACACTGCTCTGACTGTCTTGCCACCCTGTGGCCACAACGTGGCTGCTACACTCTACCCTTCTGGGTAGGGTGATGTTCTGGGGACAGAAGAGACCTTCTCAAATCCAGTTACCAGATCTGCATTCTAGACTGGGCGAGGGACTATGTGGATGTGTCTGACCCTTTTTATGATGAGAATGGCAATGGTTTTCCAGAATCCCTGAATGGGCACGCTTCACCTTTCCCCCATAAAGAGATGCTCCTGTGTTATCTTCTGTTTTTCCTTTTGCATTGGCATTTTTGACCCATCTGGAATTGCTTATCTGTATGTGGAAGGAGATAGAATTCAAGGCTAAGCCCATGCTCTGAACTGCATTGTTGGTGGTTGTAAAGCCACCAATATTGGGTTCAAATCCCTCCTGGCTGTGTGATTGTGGGTAAGTTACCTCTCTGTACCTCAGTCTTCTGATCCATTAAAAATAAGGATCTTAGTAAAACCTACTACACAGGTTGTTATGAGGGTCAGATGGGTTAAAAATGGTGCCTTAACTACAGTAAAACCAAAATAAAAACCTGTGCTTGAACTCAGATTGAGAATTTGCCATATTTGGTTTTGGGGGCTCAGCAGGGAACCCTGAACTGGTCACTGGGTGAGATGAAACGTGTCACTGAGGTTACTGTCTCCTTATCTTTATAAGAAATTGCCACATTGCTTTTCAAAAATGTCTGTTCCAATTTCTACACCCACTTGGGGTGACTGAGTATTCCCCTTACTCCACAACTTCAACCGACTTTGACAATTTGGCCAATCTGCTGTGCATGAAATGGTCACATGGCATTTTTGTTTCCCTGAATGGCTTCTCTGCAGGGGTCTGTCTGCAAGCTGTTCTAGGAGCATCTCAGGCTAGGCTGGAGGCAAGCCCACCCTCGGGCCCCCAGCACAGTAAGGTCCTCATAGCTCTGTGTTCAGAGCCTTGTAATAGCACGCTTACCTTCTGGGGAGGGTGGGCCTGGGGGTACTGGGAATAGGAGATGAGGAAGTGAGCCCCACAGAGTCAGTGACCCAGGCTTAGTCATATTTGTGGACTGCATCAATCAATAAAAGAACCAGTGCTAATCGTTAGTGTGTGCTATTAATAGAATATAGGTCATAAGAGAAAACATGATTAATTGCAGGATGATCTCAGAGGCTGTTGAGGGCCTAGATTTTTCTCAAGGCAAAGTCCTTTCTTCACATATCAGCTTTTCTTTGTTGGGATGCAGGGTAGAGGCAGTGGAACGAAAAGATACTTCCCTAAGTCAGTATTTCAAAGACAAGATAGAGATGGGTATAATGGGTCTATTATCATAAGGAAGGATGATTGAACCACTTTATTAGTAGGTGAGCAAGTCTCCATGCCCCAACATGAAGCTCTGGGAGCCCAGTAAGGAGAATGCAGCCTAAAGCAGAAAGCCCCAGTGTGTTTAGTTATCCTTCGCCTCAAATCTTAATCCCTAGGTCAGCCACATACACAGCTGGTGGCACAGAGAAGAGAGGCCTGCCTGTCCTCCATTACCACTTGGTGAAGAGAGAGTACATGTGGCCAGCCCATCTTAGAGGCTATGTGGACACCACCCAGGGTGTGAATTCTGCTGTGAGACAGAAACGTAAGAGAACCTCCTGGCATCTCTGGGCACAGGGAAAGAAAAGAGCTGGTAGGCCTGGTCCCAGGAGGTGCCAGCAGCTGTCACAATCCCTGACCACATAGATTAGCCACCTCTTCTTCCTTGGGGGAGACTAGGTCAGGGGGAGTGGTGTAAGTGGATGATCCTTTCCATACGAGCTGAGGTGGAAATCAGAGGGTGGGGTAGAAATTTCAGGGGCAGAAGCACAGGAATGGAAAGCGCAGGCGTGCCGACTGGCCTTGGGGTCAGGAGAGTAGCACCCTGGCTGAAACGCCTCACCCAGAGCCATGGTGATGATATCTGCCTGCTTCACAGGCTTTCAGTGAGGAGCAAAACCAAGGTCATTAACTTGGAAGTACCCGAAATGTAATATAAGACATTGGTTTTCAGTATGTTGATTATGGAGCTGTGGGACTTTGGTCAGGCACTTCTCTGAAAGCCCATTTTATAAAGCAGAGTAAGGTGGTGCTGCTGTGGGTGAAATGGGGGTGTGGAGACCTAGACTCCCAGCCTGAAAGTTTTCTCCCCTCAGGGTTCTGCCTCCTTTCACCCTCTGCAATCTCCCCAAGGACTATACTCAGGAGAGCTCAAAGTAAAACCTCATGGAGCTTTAGGGGAGGTCAGCCCTGCCCCCCAGCTTGCTGTGGGCCCCAGACAAGTCATTTAAGCATTCCAAACCCGTTTCCTTTCCTACCAGTGGACAGGGTGTCCACTAGATCAAAGTGTTCTTTACCCATTTCCTCTTGCAGATGGCTTCAGAGACATCCTTGAGACATCCAAGCAGTATTTTATGTTGGTTTTAAAATTTTTTTCCTGGGGAGACGGGGGATAGTTTTATTCTGTCAGCTTTTAGAAGGGTTGGCTTAGTGCCTGTAGCTCAAGCAGCTAAGGTGCCAGCCACATACATCAGAGCTGGCGGGTTCAAATCCAGCCCAGGCCTGCCAACAACAATGACAACTACAGCCAAAAAATAGTCAGGCGTTGTGGCGGGCGCCTGTAGTCCCAGCTACTCGGGAGGCTAAGGCAAGAGAATTACTTAAGCCAGGAGTTGGAGGTTGCTGTGAGCTGTAATGCCACGGCACTCTACCAAGGGCGACAGCTTGAGACTCTGTCCCTCCCCCCCCAAAAAAAAAACCCAAACCAAACAAACAAACAAAAAGAAGGATCATGTTCACCTAAACATGAAGGAGTGCTGTACTGAATTCTGAGATCCTTTCCTATTCTATTGTGACAGAATCTCCCCAACTCAAACTAGCTTAAACTGCCAAGGTAAGTTAATGGCTTGGAGACCTGAAAATCCCCAAGCTGGGCCTGACGAGTCACCACTCCAGTATTCTCATCAGGAATTCACCCCTATGGCTTCTTGGCCTTTTGGCTAAGATCAAGTGTAGGAATGTACTCCTCTTCACTTCTGTGCTCTGCCTTCCTCAGCTTTGACTTTATTCTCTGCCCTCATCCCTTGGGATGACAAGGACGCCCTCAGCTGACTCACATCCCACCTCTTTCTCCCAGTAATTGCAGCAAAATTTCCAGGGCAGGCTCTGATTGGCCCTGCTTGGATCATGTGTCTCTCTCAGAGCCAATCCCTTGGAGGAAAGGAATTAGGGAAGAAACTTTCAGGCGGGCAGTCAGGTCAGCACATCCCCTTTCCTCTCATTCTCTCCTCCAAGAGTCTCTTCTTAGTATAAACCTGTGGGAGATGAGATGCCCAGCCTGTGAATGCAGCCTGGGTGGCAGATGGGCCATGGGCATGGGTGTGCTGGGATTGTGGAGGCAACTCGAAGTTCATCCTTCCTAGGTGTATGAAGTGGGGCTCTGGAATATCTGGGGTCCTGGCTGAATTGCTAGCCCTGTATCCCTCTTTTGCTGCCATTTCCACAAACCCTTGGCACTTTCCTCTCTGCTGTGTGAGGGAACCCAGACTAATGGGCATTCACAGCTTCCTCCAGTGAGCAGTAAGTAAGGTCCTAGCCTAAAGAGACTTGGCACCACTGCACATCGCTGCTGATCTGCCTGTAAAGAGCCATATGCACCAGGTGCAGTGACTCACGCCTGTAATCCTAGCACTCTGGGAGGCCAAGGCAGGAGGATCTTGAGCTCAGCAGTTTGAGACCAGCCTGAGCAAGAGCGAGACGCAGTTTTCTACTAAAAATAGAAAAATTAGTCGGGTTTTGTGGTGAATGCCTGTAGCCCCATCTACTTAGGAAGCTGAGGCAGGAGGATCTCTTGAGCTTGGGAGTTTGAGGTTGCTGTGAGTTATGATAATGCCATAGCACTCTACCCAAGGTGACAGAGTAAGACTGTCTTTAAAAAAAGAGCCATGTGTATCACTTTAGAGAAAGAAAGAAAAAAATAAGTGGCAGAAAAGCAATTTCCGTTGCTCTTTAAAAGGCAGCTATTAAAATTTTACAAGAGCTTTATTGCAGGGGCTTTCTGATCATCTTAGGAATTTTTAAAATGGGAAGTCTGGTTATAAAGGAAAATGTTTTGGGTGCTTCTGGTTCCTCCCTGCCCTCTGACATATCTTGAAAAGCAAAAAGGTTAGGGCTTCATATGCCAGCTTAGGGATAGCAACTGTCCAAGAGGCCATTTCTGAGTGTTTTTAAAGCGTATGTTTTTCTGTATTTGCTGTTTCTATGGATAGTAACTGTTTCTAATTTTATTTTGTACATCCCTAAAGGGTCTAGTGGTGAGCTGTGGGAGTCATCAGGAATAGCTTTTATCTCTGCCCTTCTGTGTTAGTTGAGTGTCTTTTGGTTGTTTAACAAATAGAAATTCAGGTCAATTTACTTAAGTACAAAAGGAAACACATGGACATATACATGTCTGGGAGATTCTACTTGTAATGGCTTCAGGCACAGCTGGATCCAGGGCCTCATGAAGTTGCTGGGACCCTGTTCCTGTCTTTGTATTCCTCTGTGTAGGTTTTATTCAAAGGGAAGGCTTTGAGGCAGTCCCTGGCACTCTAAGAGTAGATCCGATCAGCTTAGCAGCCCCAGGGGAAATAAACCTTCTTTTCCCCTATAGTCCCAGTATATGTCTTGGGGCTGGTGTTTACTTGCTCTGATCATCCTGGCTGTGGTGCCTGGATCACCCTGGGCCATCTCTGAAGCCAGGAATAGGGAAGATGGTGGTGTGGCTTTAGTGGCTAGGCCTTGATCATATGACCAGTCCCACACTCACATCCAAATCATGGGTGGGGTCAGTTCCTTCAGGAATCCCATGGGCTGAGTGGGAAAGGGGAGGTTCAGGTGGCTGACCCAGAAAGGGAAGTGGCTGCAGGGTGGTCCAAAACAGCCAATGCTCAGGACCTTTCCCATACTAAGTTCATGAAGCTTAATCTGCCCCATACTCCCCGATTATCTTCCCGTGGAACCTGCTTTGCCATTACTCTCTCTCAGGTCTATGTTGGGAGTTCTTAATCTTGGGTCCATGGACCCTTGAAGGGTGGAAGTTGAGAGGATCATTCTTGCTAGTTTTCTTTCCTAGGAGGCTTCCTGAAGGAGCTAACTGGCATTTGAGCTTGGCCTTGGCGTTTGGGTAGCACTTAGATGTTAGATTATAGGGGAAGTGGAGCAGAGAGGCAGTGAGCCTGCCCTTTGTTGACTGTTCTAACAGTATGGTCTAGCCAACTGGTCAGGAGCCAGCCTGCTGAGTTCGTATCCTGGTCGTATGTAGAATGCTTTTTATAGACATGGGTCTTGCTGTATTGCCCAGGCTGATCTCAAGCTCTTGAGCTTGATGGATGCTCCCGCCTCAGCCTCCTGAGTAGCTGGGACTACAGGTGGGTGCAGTCAGACCTGGCTGAATATACTTTTGACTAACTGCGCTACCTCAGCGACAGGGCTCCAACCCACTATGTGCCTCAGTTTCTTCATCTGTAACATGAGAGTAATAATAGTATCTACTTCTTAGGGTGATTGGGAGAGTGAAATGAACCAGCATGTTTCTGCTAGGACAGAGCTGGCACATCTGGAGAGAGAGTCATTAGTTAATGGCCATTCCATATGGTGTGGCTCTAGGCCATCCTCTCACATCTCAGCCAACTTAGTGCCTGGCCTGTGCTGGCTCTGGAATGTGCCGGTGAACTGTACAAACAGTACCCCCTCAGCTTGGACACATTCGTTCATCCATGAAATATCATTTCAGTATAAACAACCATACTAAATGTACAAAAACACAAATGCCTAATACGAAGTTCCAAATCAAGACAGGTGCTATTTCTCTGTCATTCCTCTGTTAATAGTTGTCTGAGGAAATGTCCTTTTACAGCAGCCCTCCATCTGCCCCCATCTCTTCCACTAACCCTACCCTCACTCTGTGCCAACCACATGGGCCTGCTGGCTGTGCCTGGCTCCATGTGGGCTCCCCGCTCAGGAAGGCACTTTCCCAGATAGTCACACAGTTTGTGGTCTCTCATACTTAGGTCTCTGTCCTCTCCTCAGGCCTTCTGTGTAAAGTGGCAGCCTTGTCACTGCATCCTCACCTGCTTGGCTTCTGTCAGGCTCCACCCCACACCCTGACTTGGTATTGAGGATGTGTTCACTGTCTTCCTCCCCTGCTAGAACGTCAGCTACTAGACGGCCCCTGGTGTATTCTCAGAGCCAGGCATGTAGCAAGTGTTGATGAATACTTGTTGAGGGAGTGAGCGTGTGAATGACAGATGTTTCTGCAGCAGGAAGGCTCAAGGTGGCCAAAGGTATAACCTCTTTTTCCCTCTTTGTAGATGCACAGCCACTGATACCCATCCACCCTTCTGGGACCTTCGGGGAGCACTAGAATCCAGAAGGAACTGAGGGTAAGTAAAGCATGGCTGTTCGTTTACTTAAATGTACAACTCATACACATAAGCGTCTTTTTTTATTTAAAAAAATTACACAAGCATACGGAGGGGAAAATGAAAGTTTCCTCCATTATCCCTCCCACCACCCACAAACCTAACATCTAACCTCCGAGGTAATTACTGCCATTCGCTGGGTGGATGTCTGGCCAGGCCTCTTCCCGTACATGAACCTTCCTCTTATTTATAGACACATTTATTTGAGTTTGCTGTAGAAGAAAAAGGAACCATGCTGTGTGGGTGCTTCTGCAGCGTGCTTCCTACCATGCCCAGTTGGTCTTTGTTCATAAGCATACATTCCTTTTTAATTCAATTTTTGAAATTCACATAGAGTAAAATCCACTCTGTGGTGTAGAGTTCTTTGAGTTCAGACAAATGTGTGCAGTTGTGAAAGTGCCGTCACAATCACGGTGCAGAACAGCTCCCCCCCTCGCTGTGTGACTCTGCTGGTTTCTCTGTAGGTTAAAAATAGAGTGTGGGTATTTACACATAGTTAAAATATGTACATACGGTAAATACTTCCCTGTAATATATGGGTTTTTTACATGTTCTATTTAGGTTTCTGGGGGGTTTTGGCTCATGAACATCCTCTTTTGTTTCCGTGGGATGTTTTCTAAGCTATGGCGCGGGCTGCAGACTGTATGTCATTCCAGAGTGCAGTGAGGCATTTCTAAATGAGGACCCCAACCTTTGTTAGTGGGGTTCTTGGGAGGGAATTTTGTCTGCTTCTGGAAGAAGTAAGAGACTGGAACAGTGTGGGAAGTAGAAAAACAGAAGATTCTGGCATCCAGACTGGACACAGGAAGTGGAGCTAGCTGAGTTGTAGAGACTGGTAAGTCAAAAGTGTGGGAACTGAGTGAATCTGGGTGGAGCTTCTCTGTCATCTGTTTATTGGGTCTCATATTCCTTCATCCTGGCACCACTCTGCCCAGGTACTTGGAGCTTGTTTGTGGGACAGTGTCTAGGGCCAGACTTCTGTCAAAGGTTGCTTGTTAGTGCAATTCTTTATTAACTTTTTTATTTTGGAGTAACATTAGTTATAAAAAAGTGAAAATGAGAGTTCACATACCTACTCCTCCCCCAGCTTCTCCTAATGTTGCCGTCCTGTATAACTGTTAACACAGTGATCAAAACCATGGGTGGCGCCTGTGGCTCAAAGGAGTAGAGCACTGGCCCCATATGCCGGAGGTGGTGGGTTCAAACCCAGCCCCGGCCAAAAACAAAAAACAAAACAAAACAAAACAAACAAACAAAAAAATTTGAATTTAATACTGGTTCAATGTTATTAACTAAGTTATAGACTTTGAGCAAATTTCACCAATGTTTCCACCATTGTCCTTTTTATGTTCCCAGACCCAGTGCAGAATCACACACAACATTCAGTTGTCATAGCTCCTTAATCTCCTCCAGTCTATGACAATGCCTCTGTCTTTCTTTGTATTTCATGACCATGACACTTTGAAAGGGGACTGCTCTGTTATTTTGTAGAATGTTTCAATTTGGGCTTGTCTGATGTTTTCTTGTGACTCAATTGAGTTTGTGCATTATTTGGAAGAACCCCACAGAGGTGACATTCCCTCCTCAAGGCACCATGTGGAGTCCATGATGTCATGCCTTTTACTCCTGGTAGTGTTCACCTGGGTCACTGGATTAAGGTAGTGCCTGCCAGGTTTCTCCACTGTGAAATTGCTGTTTTTCCTTTGTAATTAATACATATCTTGGGGGACATGCTTTGCTAATATCCTGCTTTTCCTCAAATTTCCACTGACTAATTTTAGCATCCATTGGTGGCTGGCTCTTGCCTGCAACAGTTATTACTGTGGCATGTAAATTTCCCTAATGGTGGTTTTTGTATGTCCCTCACTCCTTCTACATTTATTAATTAGAATTCTTCTGTAAGAAAGACCTATCCCTTCCCCCTCATTTCTTTCTTTATTGAGTTAATATGTATCATATAGACTCATAAACATTTGTTTTAATCTATCACATTCCTTTTGAATATAGTAAAAGGTCCTAAATCCCAAGTGAATTCATAGCCTTACCCCTCACATTGCAGGACCAGCATTTTCCCTACATGGTAACCAGAGCCTTAAGGAAAGAGAAAGGAGATGAGGTTTCATTAGTTCATTCATCTGATTCATTTGTTTCTTTTCCTTCACTCAACAAATACCATTTGAGTACCTATTATTAGGTTCCAGGCACTGGGGATTCAGGAATGAATAAAACAGATACAATCCTTTCCTTAAGGGAACTGACAGTTCTACTGGGAATAAAACAATAAATAGATAAAAAGCAAATGTAGGCTAAGTTGATGGGGATAAGTACTGTAGAACATACAGAGATGAGTCAAGTAGGGAAGGGGACTGGGAGTCACCAGGGGAAATTTTAGACAAGGTGATCTGGGAAAGCTTGAGGAGGCCCTGAACAGAGGTGGGAACCATGCGGGGCCTGGCCTACTTCTTCCCCCAGCCCATTGGGAGGGCGCAGTCGAATCAGCTCACTCCTGAACAGGGTTTTAGGAATCGTGCTAAATAAGAAAATGTGTTCCCTACTCAGCTGTAGACCCTTGTTGCCCTGTGGAAATGCCAAACATTGAAAGATTTTCTGATATTTTTCCCCCAGTAGAAAAGGAAAATGCAGAGTTTTTACTAGTCCATTGGACTCAACATTATGCTACATCAGGTAATTTTTGGTGGTACATGGATGACTATATTTTGTTTTCTTTTCTTTTCCTTCTTTTTTTTTTTTGAAACAAAACCTCAAGCTGTCACCCTGGGTAGAGCGCTGTGGCCTCACAGCTCACAGCAACCTCCAAGTCCTGGGCTCAAGCAATTCTCTTGCCTCAGCCTCCCAAGTAGCTGGGACTACAGGTGCCCACCACAGCGCCTGGCTATTTTTTGATTGTAGTTGTCATTGTTTTTTGGCAGTCCCGCACTGGATTCGAACCCACCAGCTCTGGTGTATGTGGCTGGTGCCCTAGCCGCTTGAACTATAGGCACCGAGCCTATATTTTGTTTTCAGAGTTATTTTTTAAAGTTACCTTTCCTTTTAGCAAAAGATACCAATATTTCATTTTTATTTTTAGTGGTGATGTAGATTCCTTTTTTAGCACAGTAAGTTGACCACCCAGGGAACTGTAACAAACTGGTCCACATATAGAGATGGTCAACATAAGGAACCAGGCCGACTGCACTGACACGTACATGTGGTGCGTGTCTGGTCAATGAAAATTAGGTCAACTTAAGGAGGTGGTCACCTGTGGAGGTTCTACTGAAAAAAAATACATATTTTTAAGTTTAAAAGTGAGTATTTATTTTTTGTTGAGACAGAGTCTCACTATATTGCTCTTGGTAGAGTGCTGTGGTGTCACAGCTCACAGCAACCTCCAGCTCTTGGGCTTATGCGATTTTCTTGCCTCAGCCTTCCTTGCCTCAGCCTCCCAAACAGCTGGGACTACAGGCACCTGCCACAATGTCTGGCTATTTTTTGTTACAGTTGTCATTGCTGTTTTTAGCTAGCCAGGGCTGGGTTTGAACCTGCCACCCTTGGTATATGGGGCCGGTGCCCTACTCACTGAGCCACAGGCGCTGCCCAAAAGTGAGTTAATTTAAAGAAAATATTTAGTAAATAACTATTCAGATAGGATGTAACTGCAGCTGAAAGGATGGGTAAAACACAAAGCTGGGGTTTGGGAAATAGCACATCGGCTCAGCTTTCCACTCTTTTTCCTCTGGATAGGGGGTTCCCAACTATGGGTCTGAGCTGAGGTTGGCAGACAGTTACCATTACCATGGGCAGATGACTTGAGCCATTTGTGTCATGGTGGCTGCACTGGCCTGGAATACTTCTAGCTTCAAGAACTGAAAATCCAGTTCAGAGCAGCTTGGGGTTGATTGATTTCTTTCCCATATGGCGGTGAACCTGGAGGTGCTTGGCTGCCCACATTAGCTCTGTGGCTGGTTAGTGTCGCAGCTGGAGCCTGAGTCCCCTGGACTTGTTCCTTGTGGTCACATAGTTGCTGCTGCCCCTCGAAGCAAAACAGAAAGTGACGGATCACCTCCAGTGACATTTGTGTTTCAAATCTGGACTGCTTAAGTGCTCCCAGAATGCGCTAGAAGATTCCACTTGTATCTCATTGGCCAGAAGTGTGTCGCATAGCCTCCCCTAGCTCTAAGGAAGCAGGACAATTTCAGTTAACTTTTCAACCTTTCCTGAGGAGGAGGCCAGAAAAAATGATTTGGGAGCGTCAGCTGGGCTAGGCAGCCAACAATGTCTGGCTCCGTAGGGAACGGGAAGCAGTAATAATTAACAGTAATGGTGCTGACTGTGCCAGGCCCCACTGTAAGCGCTTTGTGAGCTTGGTCTCATTCAGTCCTTACAACTACCCTGTGATGTCACTGCTGTGATACCTCTACAGTAATGACAAGGAAGCTGAGGCATCAGTAGAGGAGCCAGGCGGGAATCTTTGCAGCCTGTCTGCAGCACCCTTGCTCTTAGCCACTCCACTTTGTTGCCTCACAAGAGGTCCAGAGAGGAGTTGGGGACCTGAGCTGCTCACTGGTTAGCTTCATCTTCAGTTCTTCCAGTAGGGAAAGAATAGGGTTGCATATTTTGCTTGGGGAAGTCGTGATCATTAAAAACTTTTCTTGTGAATCACTCCCGGTTCTGTGTAACTGCCTCCCTCTGGCCCTGGTCCCACCCTGGTGAGCAGCATGAGCCACACATCTTCCAGGCAGCCTTCAGGGCCTACAAATGGCTGGGGAAGCTGCACCTGGCCTCCCCTTTTCCAGACAAACTGTGCCTGTGCTTTTAGTTATTCTTCTCAGAATGAGACTTCCAGCTTTATTGCCTTGCTCTGGAATCCTACCGGTTGATTTGACTCCTCTGTGCCTGTCCCCATAGAGCTGGGTGGGCCCTGTACTCATAGGACCCCTTGTCAGTGAAAAAGGCAGGCTATTCCATGGTGACAGTCCAGACTGGTCAGGGCTGTGATGAGGAAAGCCCAGGGATTGTGAGAACCCAGGTGGTCTGTAGCCCAGCCTGGGGATCAGGGGGCTCCTGGAAGCAGCATATGGGCTTTGGAGGGTGTAGTGCCAATGGAGGCCATAAAAGTTCACACTGGATTGGGACAAACTGAGAAAGAATCAAGGAGCAGGAGGTCACTGTGACAAGCCCTTTATTCAACTTGTAGCAGGGAAGTGAGCAGTCATGGGGACATCTGCCTTCATACAGCTCATGGGAGCAGGAGAGCTAACATAGGAAGCTTCTTACCCCACCCCAGGCAGAAAGCCTTGGGACCTTAATATACTAGCCAGAACAACAGTGGCTCAAAATTAAACATTAATGACCATTACTTAGGAATATGTGCTGACTTAATCATGGTTACTCAAAACATTCTAACAACTGGGCACCTTATGACTTTTAGGCAAGAAAGCCTAATTGACTCATCTTCCTCACAGAGGTGGAGTAGAGATTCAAGGAGCAATGTCTCCCTTCTTCTCTGCTTCCCCTTCCTCAGGTAAACTTCTCTCTATAACTCTCAGAATCTCTGTTGCCTTCCTTTCTAAAATGAAAGCTTTGGATTGGGTTTCCGTCCATCCATCCACCCATCCACCTACCCAAAAGGGACCGGGCACATCCCATGTTCCTAGTCCTCTGCTGGCAATAGGCTTAACCCGGATATGCAACATGATGGGAAAGTTAGCAACCCAGAGTGATGAGACTTCTTTTTTTTTTGAGACAGAGCCTCATGCTGTCCTCCTGGGTAGAGTGCCGTGGCATCTCAGCTCACAGCAACCTCCAATTCCTGGGCTCAAGTGAGTCTTCTGCCCCCAACTCCCAAGTAGCTGGGACTATAGGCACCCGCCACAGCACCCGGCTATTTTTTGGTTGCAGCCGTCATTGTTGTTTGGCAGGCCCGGGCTGGACTCGAACCCACCACCTCAGGTGTATGTGGCTGGTGCCTTAGCCACTTGAGCCACAGGCCCCGAGCCGATGAGACTTCTTATAGGAGAAGCCACAGGGCTCTGACTATTACTTAGGCTTTCAGTGCAAACTTCCCAAGGAAGACAAAATCAAAAGTGTGCTGACATGGTGCCCAAGAGCATGGGCTCCTGAGTCCAACTGACCTGGGATTTTGTCTTAGCTGTGTCACTGACTAGCCCTAAGTGGGCAGCTTAGCTCTGGGACCTTCCATTTTCTCTTTAAGTTGTTCTGAGTATTAAAAATGAGATTATGAATTTTTTTAATTTCAGGTTAATGTGAGGGTACGAACAATGAGATTACAATATTTGCATTTGTTAGGTAGAGTCGCTCTTGTAGTTGTGCCGCACACCCAAGAGGTATACTATGTAAATGGTACCCATTAAGTGGGAGCACACAAATTCCCCTCTCTCCTTCCCCCTCCCTGCAACTTCAATTCAATTGAGTTTTTCTCTTGTGTGGGCATGTATTAGATCATGTACTGGCTTTATATTAGTATTGAGTACATTGGATACTTGTGTTTCCATTCTTGTGACACTTTACTAGGAAGAATGTGCTTCAATGCCATCCAAGTTATTACCAAAGATGTAAAGTCTCCAATCTTTTTATGGGTGAATAGTATTCCATGGTATACATATACCACAGTTTGTGAATCCATTCCTGGGTTGGTGAGCTTTTAAGTTGTTTCCACATCTTGGAGACTATAAATTGAGCTGCACTGAACAATCTAGGGCAGATGTCCTTACGATAAAATTACTTTTTTTCTTCTGGGTAGATCCCTAGTAATGGAATTGCAGGATCAAATGGGAGGTCTGATTCGAGTTCTTTGAGGATTTTCCATACTTCTTTCCAAAGAGATTATATTAGTTTATAGTCCCACTAACAGTGTAAAAGTGTTCCCTTCTCTCCACATCCGTGCCAGCATCTGCAGCGTTGGGACTTCATAATATGGGCTATTCTCACTGGGGTTAGGTGATATCTCAGGGTGGTTTTGATTTGCATTTCTCTGATGATTAGGGAAGATGAGCATTTTTTTCATGTTTGTTAGCCCTTCATCTGTCTTCCTCAGAGAAGGTTCTGTTCACGTCTTTTGCCCAGTGACAGATAGGATTGTTTGCTATTTTTCTGTTGATTAATTTGACTTCTCTGTAGATTCTAGTTATCAATCCTTTGTCAGATTTTTTTTTTTTTTTGAGACGGAGCCTCAAGCTGTCCCCCTGGGTGGAGTGCCATGGCATCACAGCTCACAGCAACCTCTAACTCCTGGGCTCAAGCGAGTCTCCTGCCTCAGCCTCCCAGTAGCTGGGACTACAGGCGACTACCACAACGCCCGGCCATTTTTTGGTTGCAGCCATCATTGTTGTTTGGCGGGCCCGGGCTGGGGAGTCGAACTCACCACCTTAGGTGTATGTGGCTGGTGCCTTAGCCGCTTGAGCCACAGGCGCCGAGCCCTTTGTCAGATTTATAATGTGCAAATATCTTTTCCCATTCTGAAAGTTGTCTATCTGCTTTAGTTGTTGTCTCCTTAGCTGTGCAGAAGCTTTTCAGTTTAATTAAGTCCTGCTTTATTTTAAGTTGATTTTTGTCATTGTTGTGATTGCCACTGAAATCTTCTTCATAAAATCTTGTGATTATGAATTTCAAGTACCTAGGACGGTGCCTGGCACAAAGTAGTCACATAACAGATGAGACGAGGAGGAGATGATGGTGGTGATGGCAGCTTATACGTTCATTAGCTCTTACTCCATTGAAGTTTACACAGCTTAGTCACAGGATCTAAGATAATAAGCATTAGCTGCTGCTTTTGTGATTATTTACTCACCAAACATGTGAGAGTTTACCCTGTGCCCAGCCTGAGCTGGCATAGGATGCAGCAGGACTGGGTTTAGGGATCAGGCAGGACTCATACAGCTGAGGCCTGGGCCAGGAATTTCATGGAAAGGGGGAAACCTGTGGCCTTGGGGTCACATGTAGCCCTCTAGATCCCAAAGTGCAGCCCTTTAACCAAATCCAAACTTCACAGAACACAGAATCCTTTCATTGAAAGGATTTGTTCTGTAAAATTTGGAGTCTGTCAAAAGGACGCACTCAAGGATCCAGAAGGTTCCCCACCCCATCTTGGGCCTTTCAGCACTAGCCTCAGGAGCTTAGGCTGCCCTTGACCTCTGTGGCCAGAACGCATGGATGCTCTGCTCAGCCCATCAGCCAAGTCCCAAATTAGACCTGACAGTGTGATTTATTCTCTGGGATGGAGCTGGGAGGGCAGAGCCCCAGTGGGTGATTCCGAGGGAAGGTTGTCAGCCTGAATTAACCCAGGCCCTTCATGCAGCCTTGCTGTTTCAGCTTCCTCCAGCTAATAGGGTTTTCCAGGGTGTTACTGGCTTCTGAGCAGCCTCCTCCCCTGTCCACAGGGACTGGGACTTGGCTGTGATCCCTAAGGAGCTGTGTTTGATGAGGGCTTCTGCTGAGGCAGGTCCTGTCTGGAGGTAGGGGACCCTTTGGGTCCTTTCATCTGTCCCAGCAAGAATTAAAAATGGCAATTCCCCGGGAGTACTTATTCCATCCCTCTCCCCCCAGCCCTTTCACTGAGGTTCAGTACTGGCAGCTGGAGGCCACTGCCTGCTCTGTACCTCCCAGTCTGTGATTGCAGTGTCTCTGCCTCTAGCTGCCTTCATTCATTTGCAGGAATGCCAGTGATGGGCAAATTTTTGCTGTAGTAACAAATTAGCCCTGAATCTTAGAGATTGGACACAATAAACGTCCAGTTCTTATTTGTCAGATAGGGGGGCTTGACCCAGGCTGATGAGGGTTCCCCAGATGAAACCCACAGCTTCTAGGGACACCATATGAAGAGGCAAGAATCGAAAGTTTGCACAGCAACACTTGGATGCCCAGAAGGAGCAGGCACAAGTCTGCTCACACCTGGAGCTAGTCCATGGTCCTGCCTAACCGCAGAGGGCTGCAAGGAAACATGGGGGCAGCTGGTGTTTGGTGAGCAGTAAATTATCCTGCCCACCATCAACATGTATGGCATTTATTCAGTACCTACTATATGCCAGACCTTCTCAGGGCTCTGGAAATATTATAAAAAGAGGTCTCTGCCTTCCTGGAGCTCACAGTTGAGTGAAGGAAACAGAGTGTAAGTAGTCACAGCAATAGCTGTGTAATTACATCCTCACTGAGCGCCCTGATAGAGGAAACCCGGGGGCTGGGAGAGCTGGTCTCAGGGCTCTGACATGTTTGAGGTCAAGAGACATTTGTCACAAGGACTGGCATTTGGGAGGAGCCTGAGGAATGAGCAGACCTTCAGTGAGTTTGGGTAAGGACTGGGTACAGGGAACAGCATCAGTGGAGGTCTGGACATGAGAAGGAACTAGACTCTGTGCAGGACCTGGAGGAAGGCCTGCATGACTGTGGGGAGGAGTTTGTACTTGCAACACCTGCCTTTTGGAGCTGTTAGAAGAATGAAATGAGCACAGTCTTTCAGCAGGTGCTGGGTTCCTGCTTGTTGGGAGGCAGTGTTTCGGCAATGAATGAGACAGACAAATGTCCCTGTTCCTACAGAGCTAGCTAGAAGCAGGTGACAGACAGTAAGCAGGAAAAACAAATAAGGATGATAGTTCTCCCTGGCAAAAAAAAAAACCCTACCAATTGGGCAGCACCTGTGGCTCAGCGAGTAAGGCGCTGACCCCGTATACCGAGGGTGGCAGTTCAAACCCAGCCCTGGCTGAACTGCAACCAAAAAATAGCTGGGTGTTGTGGCGGGCACCTGTAGTCCCAGCTACTTGGGAGGCTGAGGCAAGAGAATTGCTTGAGCCCAGGAGTTGGAGGTTGCTGTGAGCTGTGTGACACCACAGCACTCTACCAAGGGCAATAAAGTGAGACTCTGTCTCTACCAAAAAAACAAAAAACCCTACTGACCTGTAAATAGGGTAGAATTGAGAATATATATAGTTTAGATGCTTTGGGCTCCCAGGTACAGAAACACACTCCTCCCAAGCAGGTGTTAACAGTCAGGAATGGATGGGCCCCCAACTCCAGGTCTGAGAATTCTTTGTCTACTTTCTGGGCTGGTGACATAGCAGCTCATCAATGGCATGAGGGAATGAGGAATCCAGATTTGTGCTGCCCACATCTGTGCTGTCCATCATGTTGATTTCACCTTAAGGTAGGTCCCTTCCATGGTCAGAGGAAGGTGTGTGTCTGTCTGTCTGCTCATCAGTCCTTTGGAGCAGCCATGCCATTGACAAGCCCTGTCAACTCTTCCTCCAGACTATTAGGAGTTTGGCAGGGAGTTAGGTAGTTAGGGATGCTGTGGACAGTCTCAGGGGTGGGAGGAAAAGCTTCTTCCAACTCTACATGCCCCAAGAATCTTCTGCTAACCTGCCTTGGTGGACAAGAATTATAGGAGCCAGTGTGAAAATGGGGAGGAGAGTGCCATAGTCTAGGCAGGAGATAAGGGAGACAGAACCAGGGTAGAGAGAATAGAGGGTAAGGAGGGGACAGGTTCTGGGTGCAGTTTCAAACAGTGTGTTCCATGGACTTAGACTCTTGTCCTCAGTGGATGTTGAGGGAAGGGATAAGTGGTACTATAACCCAGACATCTGGGGGTCCCCACACTTCCCATTTACTGAGTGCCTGATATCTTGGCCAGGACTGCTATGGCGTCTCCATCCATCTACAAAATTGGGATAATAGCAGTATTGACCTCACAGGGCTTGTAAGGAGTCTAAGTGATAACGCTGCAAAACACAGTACGTGTTTAATAAATGTGAGCTATGGTTAAAAGTAATACTTTGGTTGCAATTATTCTGACCTCATGGCCCTCACCATCCAGTGGGGGAGATGTCAGATAATCACTCAAATAGCCACATAATTTAACGGTGGTAATTACACTAGGAAGAGAAAGTGCAGAGGGCCTTGCAAAAGGATAATAGGTGGGAGGTGAGAGGTCTTATTCCAGGCTGGGGTAGGGGTGAAAATGTCAGAGGAGACTTTTCTAAAGAAGCCACCTGGAACCTTGACTTTAAGAATGAAGAGGGGAGAACGCGCCCAGGGGAGGGTGGAGGCTGAGGTGTCTGGGGAGAAGAGCCTATGCAAAGGCCCTGGGGTAGGGAGAAGGTATTGATGCGCTGGGGGATTTAGGAGTCCCATGTGACTGGAGCAGGGGGAGGGGAAGGAAGTTTTGGTCAGCAGGTCTGGTCATCCCTGGCCTGGTGAGCTATGGTAAGAGATTTGGACTTTCTTCCCACAGCCCCCTGGAGCTGTGGGAGGATTTTAAGGAATGGAGCGATGACAGTTTTCTTTTGTTTTCTTCACTCTGGTGTGCACTTTCAAGGCCTCATGTCCTGATTCCCTTCCTCCCCTAGGACAGTTTGTATTGATTGCTACAAACCAGGGTCAGGGTCAGAGATTCCAGCCCTCCCCCACACACAGCACCTTGAAGCTCTGTGCTGTCATCTGGCCACTCAGCAGGGTTGAAAGGAGCTTTCTATAAAGGAGAAGGTGCCCTGGTTCTAGACTCATCAATCCCTAGGAAAGAAACAGCTTGCTGAAGTGGCCCACAAAACAGGTCACAACAGCCTGCCTCTTCCTCAGAAACGCTCCAGGCCTCAATGACGCAGGACCCCATCCTGCTCCCCACAAAGGTGGCCTCGTTTCCTCTCAGGCCCGGGGCTGCTGACGGCCTTCCCAGCCCATTTCCCATTTCTTTCATAAGTCACCACTGTTTCTCTCAGTTCCCTCTAATGGGCCAGGCCCTGGGGAGAGACAGAGAGGGCTAAGGAGGAGAGTTTCTTGATTACTTTTGTCTCCCGAGCACCACTTAGGCAATGACTCCTTTGGGGGCCCACATCGCCTCTCCAGCCTGGGAATGGTGTTAGATTTTCATGATGTGTAGGGGCCCTGTACCCTGAGCAGCTCCTCTGGTCCCATGACCTGCCTAGGTGTCATCTGCCAAATGGAGGGCCTTGCTGTCCCTTCTCTTGCTGTAGCCATGACTGGGCCTGCTCAGAACAAGGTGGGCTTTGACTGTTCACAGAAGGGGCTTCCCCTTCAAAGGACTTGAGTGCATTATGTCTCAGGAAACCCCCATCATTGTAACTGTCACTTTTTAGCAGCTCCACCAAGTGGTTGAGAAGTACTCAGAGACCCTTGAACTGATGGGACTCCCCATCTAGGCCTTGCTGCTTAGAAGTGTCATGGGAATTACTTACTCATTTACTCTTCCCCAAGACCCAATGAGGTAGGTACTCTCTAGTTTTACATGTGAGGAATCTGAGGCACAGAGAAGTCAGGTCACTTGCCTGAGCACACAGTCGGGAATTGGTGGGGTCAGGATTTGAACCTGGGCTCCATCTGACTTTGCAACACCTTGCTGTGCCTCCTGCCAGCTAACTCCTCTCACTTCCCCCTTCCCTTTTCATCACACCACCCTGTTTATTCTTTTCATAGCACTTTTCACAATCGATTTGTTTACTTGCATCTTGCCTGTCTCTACTGTATCCTGAGCATCTAGAGTAGTGCCTGGCATAGAGAAGCTGCTTGATAAATATTTGTTGAATGAATGACTTGCGTGAATGACAAAGATGTCTCCCTGAGTAGATTTGTGTTATTTTTCCCTTCATCCTCCATCCCTCCTTCCTTTCGCTTTACAAGAGAGGCAGTCCAAGTGGAATCACTTGTCCAGAGACACAGGGTGATCTGTGGGTAGAGCAGTGATTAAGCCTGGGGCAGGCAGACTCCAGTGTGTACGTTCCTTTGCCATCCTCCTTGTCTCACTTGGCCTTTCCCTTTGTTGTGGAGGAGTGATGGTACACTGCAGCCTGTGAGGTCGCCTTGCTGAGGTCCTCGGGCCATGTACCATTTCAGAGATCCCAGCAGTAGCCCAGATCCAAAAGTCTGACCTTTGATTCGGGAACAGAGCAGCTGCAGGAGAGCCAGGCTGGGCTTTCAGGTCCTGTCTCTTATCCTTTGCTCCAGTCAGCTGGGGATTAGCCCCCTGCCATTATCAGGAGAAACAGAACCTGGAAACTGGCTGCAGCTTGGGTAAAGGATGACGGAAACAAAGTAACCTGCTGCTGTGGGTTTCCGGAGCCCTGGTGTGCAGAGATACAACTGACTGTTTCAAGTAGCCCTGGATGGACAGGACAGGCAACTTGAGACCCATGAACATTGTGCATACCTTAGCATTAATTGGCCCTTCCTAGTCCTGCTTCTGATGCCCTATTTATTTCCCTTTTGCAGAGATTTTCTCGTTTAACGATCAAAAAATAGCTGGCTAGTTTGCAGGCCTTTATTAAATACTTAAAAGTAACAAAAAGCTTGGTACCATCTGGCGAAATAGTAAAGACATTTACCCTGTTCTGGAAGCCAGAGGTGGGTTGGCATTAGCTGCCCAGGACATGTCTGTCAAGGAATCAGGTTCTCAGCTTTAACTTTCTCCTAAGGCTCTAGAATTGCCTTTTGGTCCCAAAATGGTATCCAGTGATAACCTGGCTACTTGTTTTCTTGTCCACAGGCATCTGGGGAGAGAGAAAGCCTCCTCTGCCTTGTGTTACAAATACTTCCCTTCAGTCTGCAGTTGGTCCAGCGTAGGTCACCGGCCCCCCTCCCCAACTAGGCCAATCAGATTTCCAGAGGAATGCCATGCCCTGATTACCTTTGACCAACTGGGGTTTATCCTCTAGGAGCTGAGAAGATGGACGTGGGAATTGAGTAGACAATCAACTTCCCACCACCACTGGGAAAAGGCCTCAATCTCCAACTAAGGCCCACTGAGTTGGCAAATTATGCCAGGCCCGACAGATTTTATGGCATTTGAGAACAAAGAAGTGTGGTTTTCTTTTGAGGAAGTATAATGACTATGTCCAATTTCTGTCTCTTGCCTCTTCCACCCTCACTTAACCCCACAAAAAAGGGGAGGGTGCAAGGAGAGGCTGGCTGCCAGAGACCACTCAACTGATGTTGGAAAAAACGCATGTCTCCTCTGTTGTCACTGAGTAGGTTTTTGTTATTTTTTCCAACTTCATCCTTCACATGTATTTTACAAGGATACGTACATGGCTACTGACACACCAAAAACGCTTTATAGAGTGGGGGGAAGAATGGAAGGATCCTTTGTTTCAGGGTTGTATTGGTACACTCACATTCATCACCAGTGATAACACACCCCAAAACGTCATCTTGCCTTTCCAAAAGGTCTTGGCAAACTTCGACTCTCCTTTGCTTTTGTTCATTGGTGAGCTCCTTCAGGACCATTGTGGCACACACTTGTCTTTCTTTTCTTTCTTTTCTTCCTTCCTTCCTTTCTTTCTTTCTTTCCTTCTTTCTTTCCTTCTTTCCTTCCTCCTTTCCTTCCTTCCTCCCTCCCTCCCTTCCTTCCTTCCTCCCTCCCTCCCTTCCTTCCTCCCTTCCTCCCTCCCTTCCTCCCTTCCTTCCTTCCTCCCTCCCTCCCTCCCTCCCTCCCTCCCTCCCTTTCTTTCTTTTTTTTTTTTTTTTGAGACAGAGTCTCAGGCTGTTGCCCTGGGTAGAGTGCAGTGGCATCACAGCTCACAGCAATTTCAAACTCTTGAGTGTAAGCGATTCTCTTGTCTTGGCCTCCCAAATAACTGGGACTACAGGCTCCCGCCACAACACCCAACTATTTTTTTGTTGCTGTTGCAGTTGTTATTGTTGTTTTAGCTGGCCTGGGCCGGGTTCGAACCAGCCAGCCTCCGGTGTATGTGGCCAGTGCCCTACCCACAGAGCTATGGCGCAGCCTATTGAACCAGTCCTTCAGCGAGGGACTCTGAGGTTGCCTTCTTTTCTTCTGTGTCAAGTAGTGCTGCAATGGGAACTTTGGCCAAGGCAGCTGTGCTTCATGGGCCAGTACTTCTGGTGTTGGAATCACTAGGTCTGTGGCTGTGTGTTTTAACTTTTTTTTTTTTCTTTTTGAGACAGAGTCTTACTCTGTCACCCTGGGTAGAGTACCATGGCATCATAGCTCACAGTAATCTCAAACTCCTGGGCTCAAGCAGTCCTTTAGCCTCAGCCTCCAGAGTAGCTGGGACTTCACATACTCGTCCCAATACCTATCTAATTTTTCTATTTTTAGTAAAGATGGGGTCTCGCTTTTTCTCAGGATATTCTCAAACTCCTGAGCTCAGCAGTCCACCCACCTTGGCCTCCCAGAGTGCTAGGATTATAGGCCTGAGTCACCGTGCCCGGCCTGCATGGTTTTAACTTAATGAACTGACAAATTGCTCTCAAAGAGTATTCTGCCTCTAATCTGGTATATGCTCACCAATAAAATAGGGACTTGATTTCTTTTACTGGTGGTTTTGATTTATTTAGTAATAGAAAATTTCAAATATTTATAGAGGTCAAAAGAGCATACACTGCCCACAGGTGTGGACTTGTCACTAGAGGCCACAATTAGCAACACGTAGCCAATCTTGTTTTATCCACTCCCCTGCCTTTGGATCATTTTGAAGCAAATCTCACACATAATATCATTTTGTTTAGGGGCTCTAAACTGCAGGTCCATGATGTACCTATACGTTATGGAAGAGAGGAGGACTTTTCCATGAAACAACCCTGTGGTGCCCTCTCCCAGGTGTATCTTCTCCCTTGATCTTTAGGGGCCTCGAAGACACAGATAAGGCCACTGCATCAGTCAGGGAGACAGAATTAGCACTGGGTATTTTAGGCAGAGGGAATTCAATGCAGAGAATTTGGTTAAATAAATGGTAAGCAACAGAGAAACCAAGAGAATTAGAGAGGCAATCCCTAGACAAGCAACCAGACCTGAAGGGACACACAGGAGAAGGGCCCCTTAGCAGAACCAGGGCACCTCCTGCCCCTGGAGGGAGGACCGCCCCCAACACCACCACCACCACCCCTGCTCACCACCTCCACCTTCCAGGCTTCTGCCACTGCACCCTGCTGGCTGAACCTAACCAGGATTCCTGGGAAATGTAGTTCCCTGTTTCAGAGCAGGATGGGAGGAAGGCTGGCCATGGATCGAAGAGATGAGAAAACCAGAAGGTTTACCGATTGAGACATCATCTCACTTGTCACCCTGGGTAGAGTGCTGTGGAGTTATGGCTCACAGCAACCTCAAACTCTTGGACTTGAGCAGTCTTTTTGCCTCAGCCTCCCGAATAACAGGCTCCTGCCATTATGCCCAGCTAGTTTTCCTATTTTCAGTAGAGATGGAGTCTTGCTCTTGCTCAGGCTGGTCCCAAACTCCTGAGCTTAAGCAATCCACCTGCCTCAGCCTCCCAGAGTGCTAAGATTACAGGTATGAGACACTGTGCCTGACCAAAACAGAAGGTTTAAATGGCCTGTCAAGATTGCACTGTTCAGTAATAAGCACTGTCCCTGACACTGTGGTCCCTTAGTTTCCAGGGCAACCTGAGGAGCTCTTCAGGCACTGCCTACCAGCTGCTGGTTGCTGCTGCCCGGGACGGGCCTCTGTGGTTACTAAGTTCTTCCTTTTCTGGAGAAACCTACTCTTAAGTTTCCCCAGGCCATACTCAGAACAGACACTGCCTCTTGTTCCCAATTATGGGACTTCGTTATTCCCTGACCTAAAAATCCTCCTGAGGATACCATGTGCCAGCAGACAAAGCCACTCTGCTTGATTGGAGTTCTGGATCATGGAGTATTCTCAGGGCACACCTCTGTATGAGGTACCAGTGTCCTGGACCATGAGAGAGGACTGAGGAAGCATCACACCACTGAGCAGTGCAAGCTGGCATTTAGTGGGCAGCTCCATGCTCAGCTGGGCATTGGGCACGTGGGTGTGGGAGTGGTGCTGTCTCCCTTCCAGAGCTGGTGGCTGATTCTCATAATAACCCTATGAGGTAGGTACTGCTATTAGCATCAGAGAGTTAAGTCATTTGCCTAGGGCCACACATCTAGGGAGTGGTACCCCGTGTAATCCATATAATTGTAGTAGTAATAGCAGCTTCATGGCAGTTGTCTGTCTTGGGCCCTGCCCTCAGAGTTTTACGTATTAACTCATTTAGTCTTCACAGCAGCCCTATGAAGGAGATGCTTTAGTAATTTCTATTTTGCAAATGAAGCAACTGAGGCACAGAGATTAAGGGACTTGTCCAAGGTCACACAGCAGAGCCAGATTCACACCCAGGCAGCCCGAGTTTAAAACCCATGCTTACAACTGCCGCACTATATATGCTGAGTCCAAGATAAGAATGAACATCTGGGCTCGGCGCCTGTGGCTCAATCGGCTAAGGCGCCAGCCACGTACACCTAAGGTAGCGGGTTCAAATCCCCAGCCTGGGCCCGCCAATCAACAATGATGGCCGCAACCAAAAAATGGCCGGGCGTTGTGGTGGGCGCCTGTGGTCCCAGCTACTTGGGAGGCGGAGGCAGGAGACTTGCTTGAGCCCAGGAGTTGGAGGTTGCTATGAGCTGTGATGCCATGGCACTCTACCCAGGGGGATAGCTTAAGGCTCTGTCTCCAAAAAAAAGAAACACAGAAGCTTTGGGAGCTCAACCTATAATCCTAGCACTCTGAGAGGTCAAGATGGGAGGACTGGGTATGGGTATAGGCCTAAGGAGTTTCAAACTATAGGGAGCTCAGCCTATAATCCTAGCACTCTGAGAGGTCAAGACGGGAGGACTGTTTGAGGCCAGGAGCTCAAGACCAGCCCCAGCAAGAGTGAGACCTCATCTCTACAAAAAACCAGAAAAATCAGCCAGGCATAATAATGCCTGTCTGTAGTCCCAGCTACTAGGGAGGCTGAGGCAGGTGGTTCACTTGAGCTCAGGAGTCTGAGTCTGCTGTGAGCTATGACGGGCCATTGACTCTGACCCAAGTGACAAACCAAGACCCTGTCTCCCCACAAACAAAATTCCATTCCCAATGGCCAAATCTGAAATAAATTGAGCAACAAAACAGAGTAGAATTAGATTAGAACCTGGATTATAAATAAATATTTATGAGTAATATAAATTTAAAAATTTGTAAGTAGGAGAAAAGAGCCAAATCTCTTATGCAGAAAAATTCCTAATAAATTATATAGATATTCTCCCCTAAAGGAGGCAAAGTGTAACTTCCTACTCCGTGAGCGTGGGCTGCAGGCAACCACTGCCTTCCTAGAGCACAAGACGAGACCAGGGAAAGGAGCTGTCAGTGGAGAGACCAGAGAAACCCTGCCTCAGCCAGGTGGTCAGGGCCAGTGTCAGTAGTAATTAAGTTATGCTAGTGTTATGAACGCTTGCTAGGGTGTGATGAAAATGGCACTCCACTTCTGCAGTTTTCTTCAAAACCCTAATCATGAAAAAAAAAAAAAAAACAGGAAACAAATTCCAAAAGAGGGGTATTGTACAATATTCTCAGACCTGTCCAAATCATCAAAAACAAGGAAATTCTAGCCGAGCCTGGTGGCTCATGCCTGTGATCCTAGCATTGTGGAAGGCTGAGGCAGGTGGATTGCTTGAGCTCAGCAGTCTGAGACCAATCTGAGCAAGAGAAAGACCCCACCTCTAACAATAGCCACGTGTTGTGGCAGCCGCCTGCAGCTCCAGTTACTAGGGAGGCTGAGGCAAGAGGATCACTTGAGCCCAAGAGTTTGAAGTTGCTGTGAGCTATGAGGCCGCGATGCTCTACCCAGGGTGACAAAGTGAGACTGTGTCAAAAAAAAAGGGAGGGAGGGAGGGAAGGAGGAAGGAAGGAAGGAAGGAAGGAAAGGAAGGTGTTGTGGCAGGCACCTGTAGCCCCAGCTATGCAGGAGGCTGAAGCAAATGGATCACTTGAGTGCAAGAGTTTGAGGTTGTTGTGAGCTATGATGAAGCCATGGCTCTCTACCCGGGATGACAGAGAGACTCTGTCTCAAAGAAAAAGGGAAAAAAAAAGAGAGAGAGAGAGAGAGAAGCAGCAAACTGAATGATTCATTGGGTTTAGTGCCTAAACTTCCTCTCCTGTGTCACTACCAGGCCTCAGCTGTAGCTGAGTGAGGAAAGTAGTGACAATTTAAAATTGTGCTGCTTTGCCAATTCTAAAAATAGAGCAAAACCAACATCCCAGCAAACTGCTTCTGCAGGGTACACAGTAAGTCACCCCCAAATACAGGCAGAGCATCTACCAGCGTGCTCACAACATCTGTGATTACTGATCTGCAGAAATCCTTCAGGATGGGACAGGATGTGTCTCTGGAAAAGCTGGGAGATCAAGGCCTGGAAATCAAATCAAGATTCGACCAAAAAAACAAAGAAAGAAAGAAATAAAAAGCAAGCCAATTGTATTAACATGAGCTGAAAGAATAACAGGTAGAGAGATGGGGTGACGAGTGAGGGGCTCAGAGAGAGAAACCCAAAGAGCAAGTATTTGAGAGCCAATCTTCTGCTCCGCGTCCTCCAAAGGAGGGCAGCTCTGAAAACCGCCTTGAATATTACAGGCAGCTCAGAGGTCCGGCCAGAGCTTCCCTGAATACTCTCTTGATAAGCATCTTAAGCTGGTCCAGAAAGCAGAAGGAAGGAAAAGTAGGGTAACTGATTAGTGATATTTCCCACCAGCAGGGCTGCCATGTGGATGCCTGTATTCCTCAGAGGAATCCAATACCTTAGGCTACCATGGCTATTAAAATCATTCATCGTGCTCACCTTGCTTTGATTCTACAGCTATAATCTTCTAACCAGCATTTGGCTTCCTACGTAGACTTCCCCACGGAAGAATGTGCTGAATGGTTGGCACAGAGGTTTCAGGCTGCTTTGCAGTCCTTTCTCCCGTCGTGATTTACTACATTTGCGGCCTGGCTTCCTCACCCGGCTCTGCAAATTTGATTAGTTCATCGTTTTGAGCCTAATTTGAGCTCCAAGTGCACTAAAGAACCTCCATCGTGGGCCAGGCATGGTGGCTCATGCCTGTAATCCTAGCACTCTGGGAGGCCACGGCGGGTGGATTGCTTGAGCTCATGGGTTCGAGACTAGCCTGAGCCAAGAGAGAGACCCCTGTCTCTACTAAAAATAGGAAAACTGAAGCAAGGGGATCACTGAATCCAAGAGTTGGAGGTTACTGTGAGCTACGATGATGCCATGGCGCTCTACTTAGGGTGACAGCTTGAGACTCTGTCTTACAAAAAAAAAAAAAGAACCTCCATCTTTGGCTGGCAAAGAACCAGGATCAACAGTCCCCCACGATGCTAACCCTGACAGGTTTCTCCTTGATGGACCAGCGGTCTTCCCTCTTGGGGCCTTTTGCCACAGCAACCACCCTAACCACAACTATCTACCGTGAGCCCAGAATTAACTGTGGGATAGCTGCTAAAAAGTGCTGCAGCAACAAAACTAACTTTATAGGTTCTGTTGAATAAAAAAGATTAAGGAGGAGCTGGGCTTGGAGGCTCACACCTGTAATCCCAGCACTTTGGGGCTAAGGGAGGAGGATTGCTTGAGCCCAGGAGTTCGAGGCTGCAGTGAGCTGTGATCAGGCCACTGAACTCCAGCCTGGGTGACAAATGAGACTTTACCTATGTCTCTTCCCTCTGTGCTTAGGGGGAAAATGCCAAGAACATACACTAGAGAACAAGCAGAAGGAAGAACTGGCATTTTGCTTGTTGCTGTTTGTTTTTGAGACAGAGTCTTACTCTGTTGCCCTGGGTAGGGTGTCATGGTGTCACAGCTCACAGCAACCTCAAATTCTTTGGCACAAGTGATCCTCCTGCCTCAGCCTGTCGAGTAGTTGGGACTACAGGTACCTGCCACAATGTCCAACTAGTTTTCCTTTTTCTTTTAATAGAGGTGGGGTTTCTCTCTTGCTCAGGCTGGTCTAGAACCCCTGAGCTCAGACAATCCACCCACCTCAACCTCCCAGAGTGCTGGGATTACAGGTGTGAGCCCCTGTGCCTAGCCTGACTGGTGATGTTTAATCTAGACCAAGGAGGACCTATGAGAGGGCCAATCAGTTCCCTGTCATCCAATATCTAATACTGTCATAATGAAAAAGGGACATATCTATTCTCTGAAGCTCCAGAAGAAATTATGCAACCAAAGATATAACAGGACAGATAAAGCAGAGAAACCTTTTAAGGCAGTTTTCCTCTAACTTTAGTTACCCAGATATCATCTTAGCATATATTTTTTTAATTTTCCTTTTTGTCAAATTTGTGAGAAGCCGATTTGGCGCCTATAGCTCAGTGGTTAGGGCAGCAGCCACAAAAACCAGAGCTGGCAGGTTGGAACCCAGCTGGGGCCTGCCAAACAATAACTACAACAACAACAACAACAACAACAACAACAACAATAGCCGGGTATTGTAGTTCCAGTTACTTGGGAGGCTGAGGCAAGAGAATCGCTTAAGCCCAAGAGTTTGAGGTTGCTGTGAGCTGTGATGCCACAGCACTCTATTGAAGGAGACATAGTGAGACTCTGTCTCAAAAAAAAAAAAAAATTGTGAGAAGCGGTGTAATCCTACAGTTACAAACTCTGGAGCAGGACCACCTGGGTTTATTTTCCAGCTTGTCATTAACTGGCTAATCTACCGGTAACTTGGGGCAAGTTACTCAACTTCTTGTGTCTGTTTTCCCAGCAGCAAAATGGGACTAATGATAGTGCCTACTTCAAACTGCACTTAACCCATATTGGTGAGGACGAATTGAATTATACATGCAAAGTGCTTGGAAGAGTGCCTAGCACAAAACAAGTGCTCAATAAGTGACAGCTACTGTGTCTCGTTATATTCTCACACCACTAATTCTATTATTTAATATTTTTCTGTCAATGGACACATGGTTTCTACAAACCTATTTTAAAGGAAACTTATTACTACTATACATGCAAAGTTAGTAACACTTGTGTAAAGGTAGAAACCGTAAAGATAAACCTACAATGAAACAATGTTATTAGATGTTACCATTTTAGCAACTTCCTACTGCCTGCCAAGCACCCTGAGTTGGAGGACTGCTGTTTTCCAATTAAAAGGGAAATAAGCAGGTGGCACAAGGCCTTCTCCTGTGTCACTGAGACTTCTTCTTTTGACTCATCAGAAGGAAGAGTCTGGCAACTCGGAGGAAGTGAAAGGCCAGCGTGAGTGGAGCACCTGATCTGGGGAGAGAGGGCGGCCTCAGGGGGCTGAGCAACAGACAGGGCAGGATCAAAGCCAGGTTCGGGAGGGCAGACCTTTCCTAGTCTGAGACCTCACACTCCTTAGCTCCAAGTCCCTCTTTGTGCTGCACTAAATCATCTTACACGGCCCCAGTGATAATGAGTAGCACGGCTCAAAAAGCAAAGACAGAAACGTCTGGTATCGGATGCCCCACCCATACTCCTCGGCACCCCAGAGGTTACCTGAAATGCTTTCCAGACATGCTGGCTACCACTCACTTTGCTCTGTCCTAAGTCATTTTTCAGGCCACAGGGTGTGCAGAGCAGGCCAGGCTCGTCAGGGAGGGGAGGGCTGCGGAGCAACCCTCAACGGTGAGGGACTCAGGTTGGGGAAACAGCCCAGCTGGCTTGCCTCATTGTGGGATACTTCTGAAATGTGCTCTCCAGTCTCCAAGGGTCCCCCAGGGATTGAGCCCCCCCGCCCAGGGGTAACTCACTCATCAACACTCCCCTTATTGGCTTTTCTCCCTTCCTTGGTTCACTTTATTCTCACTGGGCTTTCTGGGATCACTTCCCAAATAAAATTCTGGCACCCAAATTCTTATCTCATGATCTGTTTGGGGGAAAACCCCAACTATGGCACAGTTTTAAACTTCAGACGACGGAACAAGTTGCCCAGTGAGATGGTAAGTTCAATTTCATTGGCGTACTCAAGAAATGGCTGAGAATGTTCAATGGAGGTTCATGGGTCAGGCAAGGGTTCAGCTAGGTCAGTGATTTCCAACTGGTGTGCAGTGAAAATTTTTCAAGATCATTAATTACATTATCTTCCAAGGAAGTTCAAAGCACAGTAAGTATATTCTTTTCTCTCACTTTTTAAATTCTGATTACATAATTTAAGTGTATCGTGGAAGTTTAACCAGAGGTTCAAGTGTACCATGAGATAAAAAAAAGATTGAAAAACATTGAACTAGCCGGGCCCAGTGGCTCACGCTTGTAATCCCAGCGCTGAGGCAGGCAGATTGCCTGAGCTTATGAGTTTGAGACCAACCTGAGCTAGAGTGAAACTCTGTCCCTAAAAATAGCCAGGTGTTGTGGGAGGGCGCGTGTAGTCCCAGCCACTTGGGAGGATGAGGCAAGAGAACTGCTTGAGCCCAATAGTTTGAGGTTACTGTGAGCTATGATATCACAGCACTCCAGAGGGTGGCGGGGGATGACAAAGTGAGACTCTGTCTCAAGAAAAAGAGAAAAAGGAAAACACTTAGCATCTGTCTGATCCTCAGGGCTCATGAATCTGTATGAAGAGTCAGCAATGACAGACAGCCCATGGGCCATATCTGGCTGTTTTTGTACAGCCTGTGAGCTAAGAATGTTTTCTATAATACTTTTAAATGGTTGACAAAAAAGTTAAAAGATTGACATTTTGTGACACATAAAAATTCCATGAAATTCAAACTTCAGTGTCCATAAAGTTTTATTAGAACACTGATATATTCATTTGTTTACATACTGTGTCTGTGGCTGCGTTTACTCTGTGGTGGCAGAGTTTTCTATCAACATTAAGACAAAGGGACTATATTGAAGGACCTGCTGTATGTACATCATTGAAATTTCCAAGATCCTATTGACAAAGTTAAATGAGACCTTAGAGTTGCAGCTGAAAACATACACTCCACAAAGCTCAACTTCTTCACTATCTGGATCTTTACAAGAACAAGTTTGCTGATACCTGTTAGAGATAATTATCCTGCAGGGACAAGAGGCAGACTGAGGTGTGGCCACCTCAAGAACAGGGAGCCTGCATGATTGCATTAATGTACACAGCTATGATTTAATTTAAAAAAAAAAGAATGGGGAGGCTGACCACTCGGGGCAGTTTTGATCAGAACATCACATTCCCTTTTCTACGTCTCATGATCACCCTCATTCCACCTTCCCTCTGCAAGTTTCTTTTTTCTGAGACAGAGTCTTACTCTATCACCCTGGGTAGAGTGCCATGATGGTATAGCTCACAGCAGCCTCAAACTCCTGGGCTCAAGTGATCCTCTTACTTCAGCTTCCCGAGTAGCTGGGACTACAGGCGCCTGCCATAACACCCAGCTAGTATTTCTATTTTTAGTAGAGACAGGGTCACACTCTTGCTCGGACTGGTCTCAAACTCCTGAGCTCAGGTGATCCAGCCACCTCAGCCTCCCAGTGTGCTAGGATTATAGGCATGAGCCACCACGCCCGGCCTCTCTGCAGGTTTCTAAGACTTTCACTGATGTATTAATGTCTGTAGGCCAGGAGTATTTTTGTATTTTAAAGGACGGGAGAACTTTTCATCTTCACGCCCTGCCACTGAACCAGGTGGTTTTTTCATCTATACTTGATGGGTTTTGCTGCCACCGATTACTGATTGCTCCCCGCAGACAATCCACACCTCCAGCCTAGGACGGAGGCCTGAGATCGCTGATCAGTCACTAAACGTCTGCTCAACGATAGATTCAGATGAGAGAGTGGAATGCGTTTTGCTGCTAACCAGAAGTTTAACTCTGGGCAAGTCATTTAAGGGTGCAGAGCGTGGGTTTTGTCTTCTGTCAAAGCCTGCCCAGGTTACTGTGCTAATCAGATGAAATGACAGCTGCCCACAAAACACAGTGCCACCTGGCCCCTCTCTCCCCCCAGCATAGTATTATACTGGTGAACCTCTGCTCTCTTCCGCCACCGCACTCCCTGCCACTGGCTCTCCCTGAATTCCCTGACCTTGCCAAGCTCCTGGTCACCTTTGCACACGATGCACTTCCTGGCTAAAACCCTTTTTCCTCACCACACCCCTGGCAGACCAATACATAAAACCTTGTTTTATGTGTGTTTCTGTTTAAAGACACCTTATTCAGTACATCTTGTTGTTTCCTTAACATTGAACTCAGCCAGCAGCACCACCACTCCTGCCTGAATGAAGCTCGGTTAACACATATTCTGCACACAAGGCGCCCCCAGCCTTTCTTATACTTAGGAACACCAGACGGCACTTTAGCCCTATGCTTGGGGGCCATTTTAAACAGCCAGATCACAAACAAAAAGCACAAAAATGCAAAAAATGTGGCAACGAATAGGCTGCAGAAAGGGCTCTTGTTTATAGTGTGTCTAAGAGCTGAGCCCAAAAGGCAGCGATGTCCCCCTGTTTGACCTCAGCTGGGGGAACATGCGCCTGGGGCCACTCAACTTTTTCAGGGCTCTGCACATGGCCATATATGACTCTGAAAGGGCCGTGGATGCTGATTTTAGGGTTACAAAGACTTCAGTGAGTAGATGAACTTGCAGATGCAGAGCTTGGGCATCCTGAGAATCCACAGTAGTTCCTCCCGGTTTCTCTCACTCCCCAGAGCGTGAGTTCACTGAGGTCCACTTTACCCTGTCTGACCGTTTTTTATCTCCAGCATTTTGGGTTTTTTTTTGAGACAGAGCCTCGAGCTGTCCCCCTGGGTAGAGTGCCATGGCATCACAGCTCACAGCAACCTCCAACTCCTGGGCTCAAGCGAGTCTCCTGCCTCTGCCTCCCAAGTAGCTGGGACTACAGGCGCCCACCACAACGCCTGGCTGTTTTTAGGTTGCAGCCGTCATTGTTGTTTGGTGGGCCTGGGCAGGATTCAAAACCGCCACCTTAGGTGTACGTGGCTGGTGCCTTAGCCACTTGAGTCACAGGTGCCAAGCCTATCTCCAGCATTTGGAAAACTGCCTGGCACACAGTAGGCTCACAATATACTTAGAATGAGTTGATATGGTGGAAGGGCTCTGTTCACAGCAACGGTGGCTGGTGTTTACGGAGACACCCCACGGGCCTGCCCCTGTGCTAAGTGGTTCTCCAGGATCCCAGTATTGTTCTTGGGCTCTGGATCACACTGCCCAGGTTCAAATATGGGATCTGCCTCTTATTAATTATATAACCTTGAGCAAATTCCTGGGCCTCTCTGAGCCTCAGTTTCCTCAGCTGTCAAATGGGCTACTTAAAGTAAGCACTATTTGTGGGTTTTGTTGAGGTGGCAATGCATAGAACGCATTTAGCACAGGGTGAGGCTTTAATCAACACCAGCTTTTATGGTTAACAATTCCCAAGGCACTCCTAAGCATTTTACACTGTCATAACCATTTTGCAGACACCTCATTCACTATATCTTCTTGTTTCAGTAACAAAAAGGTAACTCAAGCTGAGGATGGTTCAGTGAACACAGGGGGTCACCTGCAAGGGAGGGCTGGCTCGGAGGGGCTCCAAGCTCATTGAGTTCTCTCACATCCCACACTCCTGTCTCTGTCCTCTGCTCACTGTCCAGTTCAAACCTTTCAGAACCTCCACTGGAGGAGAAGGGGGTGGGTGTGGGTTTGTTCCCTTGGATGTGACCTCACAAAGGCAGAGACCTAGGAAAAAGGTTGAGGGAGAGAAGAAGAGAGAGGAGGAGAAGGAAGAGGAGTGTGGGAGGGGGGAGTCATCAGCATTTGGGGTCATTACAAACAAACGTCCTCAGCTTCGCTCTAACTCTTTAGATCAAGGATTCGCAAAATTGGCTGCAAGCTGGAATCTCCTGGGGACATTTTAATATCCAGACGCCCAGGCCTGTAACCCAGACCAATTACGTGTGAGTCCCTGGGGGGTGGAACTGGGGCATCAGCATTTTTCAAGGCTCCCAGAGCAGTGCCACCGCGCAAACAAGTTTAAGAAGTGGTGTTTTGGATCTTAGTAAGGCAGCTCCTTCTGCTTTTAGGACTTCTTGTTTTGGGGATGTGGAGACGCTCTCCAGAGGCAAGGGCTAACGGAGGATGCGAGTGTGCCCAGCGACCCGGCGCTCTGCTCTGCTCCTAGGCCCAGCTCGGAGACTGCGGGTCTCCGGGTCCCCTTAGGCGGCCACAACACGTGCTGCCGCTCCGACTTCTCGGGTTATCTCTGCAGACCGCAGCCGGTCCTCCGCGGCCACCAAGCGGCCCACCCCAACCACAGAGGTTCTCGGGAAACGCCCGGAGCTCGGGAATCCTACCTTGGCTGCCCGCGCTGCCCTCCAGTCCCCGGAATCCTGGCACTCAGGCTCGCCGTGTGGCTGTCGCTGCGCCCGCGAGGCGCCACTAGAGCGCAGGCGCCACCTAGAGGGCGCGGGGTGGCGGCGCGGGCCGGGGGCGCCGTGGGAGCGCGGTCAGGCCAGGGCGGAAATGCAGAGAGGGCTTCCCACGTGGGCGGTTTCCCAGCACGTCGGGAGCCCCGGGGGTGCAAACCCCGCCCCGGGCGGGATCACCTTCACCCCGTGTGGGGCACCGGGACCTGATCTTGCTGAACTTTCTCTTGCAGGGCACGGAGGGGCGCTCAGGACCTCGGCCTGGGATCCACCCTGGGATTTTCCTGGCTGGGCTCAAGGGATCGTTCCTTTCATCCGGCAGCTTCCGATGAATTCCAGTTTGGCACAGTTTCTCTTTAAGATAGGCTGGGACCATCAAAACATGCAAAAGACTGGGTTTCTCTCACGCCCAGGAGGACTGGCGACCCTTCCTTCTTGCCAGCCCCCTCCCAGCCCCCTTGACCGTGTACCGTGCTCGCTGTTTGGTAGAACTTGAACCAGTCTGGGACAGACCTCGCGTAATGTTTCTCACACGGGGCGCCCTTGGCCTTTCTTTGGAAGGGGCTGCTCTGGCCCTGCGGGACATTTAGGGACATTTAGCATCCCCAGCTCCTTAGCACTAAATGCCAGTAGCCAACCTTCCTCACTGTGACCCCCAAACACCACTTGGTATTTCCAATAGTCTCCCAGGGTGGTGGGGGACTGCCCAGGACCGGTAATTAATGTCAGATGGCACTTAATGTAGGAAGTGCAATTAATGTCCGGGGAAGGCTCAAAGGTCAGGGTCAGGCTTTTCAGAGCGGTGGGAATCCTTAGCCACCTCCCTTTCTGGGTCTCCCTTTTTTAAAAAAAAATTAAATGATGACGTACCAACACGGATACAAACATGTTTCCTTATTTCCTTCCTTCCTTCCTTTCTTTCTTTCCGGACAGAGCCTCACTGGGCTGCCCTTAGTAGAGTGCTGTGGCGTCATAGCTCGCAGCAACCTCAAACTCTTGGGCTCAAGTGATCCTCTTGCCTCGGCCTCCCAAGCAGCTTGTACAGGCACCAGCCACAGCGCCTGGCTATGTTTAGAGATGGGGTCTCTCTCTTACTCAGGCTGGCCTCCCAGAGCGCTGGGATTACAAGTGCCCACCATCACCTGCCTCATCTATTTCTTCATTCAACAAATTTTAACTGCGCACCTACCATGTCATGTTTTTACAAATAAGGGATACAACGAAGAATGAAAACACAAAAATCTCTGCCCTTGTTGAATTTGCATTTAATGTAACACTTTAATACTTTTTTTTTTTTAGAGACAGAATCTCACTTTATTGCCCTCAGTAGAGTGCTGTGATATCACAGCTCACAGCAACCTCCAACTCCTTGGCTTAGGTGATTCTCTTGCCTCAGCCTCCCAAGTAGCTAGGACTACAGGCATCTGCCACAATGCCCAGCTATGTTTTTGTTGCAGTTTGGCCCCGGCCTGGTTCAAACCCACCGCCCTCGGTATAGGGGACCTTTGCCTTATCCACTGAGACACGGGCACCGCCCCCTATACCTTAATACTTTTAACACATACAGAAATGTAATGCAATGTAATTGAGCTCCTTATAGGATAATTACAGGATTTTTTAAAATCTATTTATAGGACACTGAAGGCAGCGAGACCTGGTGATGGATACAAGTGGTGCATAATTACATGGGGAACTTCTTTTAATCCTGGTAGTTTATCCCTGTGGTAATATTTGGGGGTGAGGTCACCAGTGGAAATTTTTTTATGAAAAATGAGGCTTGCCTTCCCTCAGTCTCAATAGAATATGATTGTTCCAGCTTACCCAGTGTGTGTGTGCCTACTTAATCTTTGGACTCTCTGTCCTGGAGTAGGTAATCTGGTCAAAGAGAACATCAAGGGGTGCAGAGGAGGAAGAAGAAGGGGTGCCTGGAAGGAAAGGGGGTGGTGGATGTCACTGACGGGAGCCAGCCCGTCCCTCCTCACTGCAGGCTAGTGCCCTGGTGAAGGTGAATGGATCAGAGAAGTGCTGACAGCTCATGGCAAGTACCAGCTGGTAGGTAACTCCCATTCTTTCACATTAATGGTCTCTGAGTCACTTCCAGACCACTCTTGTCCTATCCTTGCCATAACTCCCTCCCCACCACTGTGCCCCAAAGCATGCCGGGGCAAAGTCCTGGATTACAGCCTAAGGACTCTGACATCACCCAATGAGGTTAAAGTCTTCTTAATAATGTCTCCTCTGAGTTCTAACATTTTTCTCATTCACAATCATGAGAACGCAAAGTAGACCTGCCATTTGATTCCACATCCCTGGGGATCTACCCAGAAGTAAAAGAAAATTATTATAAAGCACTAGATTGTTTATTGCAGCTTAATTTATAATCGCCAAGATGGGGAAATAAACCAAATGTCCATCAACCCAGGAATGGATTAACAAACTGTGGTATATGTATACCAGGGGCAACTAGTCAGCCATAAAAAAGATGGGAATGGCTCGGCGCCTGTGGCTCAGTCGGCTAAGGCGCCAGCCACGTACACCTAAGGTGGCGGGCCCCAGCCCGGGCCCACCAAACAACAATGATGGCTGCAACCAAAAAATAGCCGGGCATTGGGCGCCTGTGGTCCCAGCTACTTGGGAGGCGGAGGCAGGAGACTCGCTTGAGCCCAGGAGTTGGAGGTTGCTATGAGCTGTGATGCCATGGCACTCTACCCAGGGGGATAGCTTGAGGCTCCGTCTCAAAAAAAAAAA
>CAUYQV010013099.1:0-13084 GCA_963574575.1 Galagoides demidoff | reverse complement strand
GTATACAACAGATGTCTGGTCTGAATTTTTGTATCCAATCAGCCAATCTGTGCCTCTTTAGAAGACAATTTAAGCCGTTCACATTGATTGAAATTATTGATAAGTCTGGTAAAATTTTGGGCATTAAGTTGCTCGAAAGTCCAATAGACATTTTTAATCCTTTTGCCATTGTGGAAGTTGGAATTTGATTGAAAATTTCTGAGTGGGTTTAATTTTGTGGTGGAGGATTGCACTGGTCATTATGGAGGATAGGTTTGAGAATTTCCTGGAGAGTTGGCTAATTATGGCAAATTTCTTCAACATGTAAATGTCATTAAAGTTTTTAATTTCTCCATCATAAATGAAACTCAGTTTAGCTGGATACAGGATCCTGAGTTGAAAGTTATTTTGTTTTAGGAGATTAAAAGTCGATGACCATCCTCTTCTAGCCTGAAAGGTTTCAGCTGAAAGATCTGCAGTCATCCTAATATTCTTCCCCTTGTAGGTTATGGTTTTCTTACATCTGACTGCTTTCAGAATTTTCTCTTTCATCTTAACTTTGGTGAAATTAATTATGATGTGTCTGGGGGATGTCTTGTTTGGGTTGAGTCGTGCTGGGGTTCTGAAACTATCTGCTATCTGAATTTCAGAATCTCTTGGCATGTCTGGAAAGTTCTCTTTCATAATTTCATGAAGAAGACCTTCTGTGTTTTGTGAAGTAGCTTCATCACCTTCAGGGATTTCTATAAGGCAAATATTAGTTTTCTTTGAATTATTTGAGAGCTCTTTGAGAGTGAGATCCATTTTTGCTCTCCATTTCTTTTGATCTTTGCACTCCTGGGTTTCTTCAAAAGCTTTGTCTTCAAAATCAGAGATCCTTTCTTCTGCTTGTTCCACTCTGTTACGAAGGGATTCCACGGTATCTTTCAGATCCTTAAGGGCTACAACCTCTTGTCTCAGTGTTTCAAAATCTTTGATCATTTATCTTTGAAATCATTGAGTTCTTGAGACATCTTTTTTTTGCTTGAGATATCTTTTGAATAATTTCTTAAACTTTTAATTCCTTCCTTTCTTCCATTCTGTTAATCTTATTTGCTATCCACATTCTGAACTCGATTTCTGACATCCTAGCCATTTGCTTGTGCATGGGGTCTTCAATTGTGTCTGCCCCCTTTTTTCTTGGGAGAGTTGATCTACTGGTTATTCGAGTTGCCAGAGTTTTTCTGCTGATTCTGCCCTATGCTGAGTTTACCTTGTTTGGAGGCCTTATCAGAACCATTCAGTTGATGACTTCTTCTGGTTGCCCAGAGACAGACAGAGTGTGTCTGTTGTTTCCTCCCAGTTCTCAGGTGCTGGGGCAACTGGGGTGCAGTGGAATGACAGCAGCCGCACAGAAGTGTGCGTAGCTGGATTAGACCTGGTTTGGTCTGTCGGGTGACCAGGGGGGCAGGAGACTGGCAGAAGCCAGATAAGTCCTAATTCAGCCCTTCTGGGGCAACCAGTGGAACAGGGGAACTGTAGTGGCTAGATCAGTCCTAGTTCAGCCCCCCTGGAGCAGCCAGGGGGTGGGGGTATGTCAGTGGTAGCATTTCTGGCAGCTAAATAAGAGGGGTCTGCTTGCAGCTCAGATATAACTTGCTCCAGCGCTCCATGAGGGCAAAGGGACCCACCCAGCAGATGGGTTAGTCTGGGAAGGTTAATACCTTCTTCACCACCTTGTACCTGGTCACTCGTAATCCCCCACCCTATTCACTCAAGTAGGTAACTGCTCCCGGGGTTTATGACTGGCAAAATCAGCCAGAAATCTGAGTTCGGCAGGGGTGCCTTGCATGCTTCTGTCCGGCTAGATTCCTCTGCAAGTCAGAGGCTGCATTTAGCTCTGGGCAGCAGACAAATAGCAGTTTACACTCAGGTGTCAATTCTAGACTCTGCCCGCCCACTGCCTTTGTCTCAGCTGTATTATACCCTGAGGACTGGTATTAATCGTCTCTTTACTTACATTCCGCCCGTGACTGCTGTCTGGAACCTCTGGTTGCCCAGAGAGATGGTCCTGGAATGGTGTCAGTTTGTAGCTCAGGATGCCACCGTTACTGCACTGGCTTCCTCCAAGCCAGTTCTCTTCTCCTCACTCCTGTGCTACAGTCAGCACAGAGCAGCACCAGCCCTTTCCCCCTCTACTTCTCTTAAGGAGATGCCCAAGAATCTGGACTCCACAGGTAACAAAGCTACAGACCTTGGAATGGGTGGGTGGGGACTCCTCAGAGTTCAATGTTGCAGGTGGGGAATATGTACAGTTTTATACAGTTTTACAGTTTTATGCCTGGCCGGAGGGTGCCATGGCATACCAGCAGGGGTACAAGGTCCAATTTTTAGGGGGTCTCTCCCTTGGGTTAGAGTGGGAGGAAGTTTGAACTCTGCTCACTGTTTGCATGGAGTAAACTGTGACTCCTTGTTGTGTGGGAGGGGACTCCTGTCTGCTTGGTGGTGGATTTTGTACCTTTTGGTTGTATTTTTGGGGTTGCAACTCACCTCAAGAAGGTTAAAGTGTGCTCTTCAATCTTCTCACTTGGCTCTATTCCAACGCATCAGCTCCCTTGCTAAACTTCTGTCCTTTAAGCCTCCTTCTGGACGGGAGCTTCTGTAAAAAGCTGGCTACAGTCTGCCATCTTGGCTCCGCCCCTGTCCTGTACTTTTTCACTCTCTCTGTATTTTTCTCCGTCCCCCACCTCCCTCTTACTCTATCTCCCTTAGGAGTACCCTTGCTTTAACATGTATTCTCTATAAAATGTCTCATATTTTAACATTGGTTTAAGTATTACTTCTACTAGGGTTATTTTCCTGGTTTGTCATCTGGATTCCTCCATCCTAAAACACTGGACAATTCTCCTGTGCCCCTGGTATGTTTTTACCATGTTGTCATACCATTGCTTCCTAGCATGGATTGCATAGACCTCCTTTTACATTCATCTTCACTGCTCTGCAACCCATAACCCACTACTCTTTTTGATACACAATTTCAACCAGTTTATGTTGAACAAATGAATTGTGTCCACTGATCATAAATAAATCATGAAATGCTTCTATTTCCCACTGTTACATTTTTATCTTTCTAATGCTATCTTAGAAGGATCCCTGGAACATTTTTTTTAAAGTACAATTCTAGTGCATAAATGATACTTCTTAAGTTGTATTCATTGTGTTAATAGTGTTAATAATTTAATTTTTCACACACATCTACACATTTTTTGATACTTCTTTTAAGAAGTGAAACTTTAAATCTCCTCCCTTGAATATGGGTTAAGCTCTCTTTTAATAAATCCAATATGCCAGAAAAGAAGGTATGATTCCCCAAGATTGGGTTATAAACAGAGTGAGAATTCTATCTTGGGTTTTCTCTCTTTCCCTTGAATCTCTTATGCTAGGACAAGCCAAGCTATCAGAACCATGTGCCAACAGTCCTAGTATGAGCTTGGAAGCCTATTCTCCAAACCCAGTCTCGCTTACAATGATTGCTCATCACTTGACAAGTTGTTTTGCAAGTTTGGGAAAAGCTCAGAGGCAAAACAATCCAAATAAGCTACATCTGTTACCAGGTTCTTTTTTTTTTTTTTTTTTTGAGACAGAGTCTCAGGCTGTCCAGATTCTTAATCCACTGAAGCTGAGAAATAGTGTGTATTGTTTTATACTCTATTTTTGAAGAAAATTGTTATATATAAATAGACAACAATACCAGAGAGGTGACCTTGTGTGCATTGCTCATGCTCTTTGTGAATTTCCTTACGTGTACAACTAAAATAAAATTGTTTGGAGGTCTCATGATAAAGGGACCTCCTTGACATGCCCAGCAAAATGCCTGGGAATAGAGTGATGTGTATAAGTAATAGATATTTCCCCTTGTCACAATGCAGTGTGGCTTCCCTTTCCAAATATGGTTATTATGAATTAAAGACCCATCTGCTGTATATGGTACTGGGCTGGACATTGTACAAAACAAGGACAGCTATGACTCCTGATTTTGTTTCTGAAGCCATTAGTCTATTGATAAATAATGATTCTTATGGTAAAGGTATAAAAGGAACGTTATCTCAGATCTTCATTTTAATGAATTTCAGCCTTTTCACAAAAAAGGTTAGACATGTAGTCATTACAAAATAGACAAAAGGAGGGTTTGGGGATGACTCCCACCTACTCATAATCAAAACGCATGGCCAAGTCTATGATCTTCACCAGAAAACTCACAATTAGGGAGACTAATTAAGCTTTGCACTTTTTAAAACTGTAAAATATCTTGGAAGAAGAAACCAAGTCCTTACTGATTATCATGATGCTAAAAGAGATACGTTCATCTGTGTGCCTCAAATTTTACCCTGCAAACCCCTTCATGACTTAATCATTAGGTATGCATTTGTAGGATATTGTCTTTATTAAAAATAAAGATTCCTGGTTTCTACATAATTCTTATTTTCATTTCTAATTTCTTGCCAATGGTTGGAAATATTTGTTAGTAAAAAATAAAACAAAACAAACAAACAAACAAAAATCCTCCAAGTGATTATCCTGCTCACATACGTTTGAGAATATTGATTTACAGGGGTTCTTAATCTTATCTTACTATTAATATCTCAAGAAATTTTTATTTTATTATTTTTTACTATATTGTAACTGTACGTTAATGCATTTATGGGGAAAATGTGCCAATTTTATATACGACTTGGAATATACATCAAACTGGTTACCACAGCCTTCACCTCACTTAATTATTTGTTGTGTCCTGGGGTGACCTTCCTCTTCAGCTATAAAGAACTAGCAGTCTAGACCTCACAACCTGGCTCACTTTGCTCATTTGCATTATCCAAGTGGCTCTTGAATGTTTTTGATTTTGCAACCTTTGGATTCAGAATAAAACCTATGCCAGAAAATATACCTTCTTAAAAGTAGAGACACAGACACCATAGCCTTTTACCTAGAGGGGAAAGCTAGAGAGCTCCAATTATTGCAGAGTGGGCTTGTAGGAATCAGCAATGGGTGAAAAATTACCAGAGAGATGAAAGGACAAGGACACTGGATAAAAGAGGAAGGTGAACAACTCGAAACAGTAAAACAAACAAAAAATGCTCCATGACTTTTAGCAAGTCTTATTTTCTGCAAGAGAAGCAGACACTATATAAGTCACTTAGATTAATGGCAGAACACATAAAACTTTTCAAATATCTCCTCTCACAGGAAACATATTTGGGGATATTTCTTTTCTAAAAATTCCAGGAAAACAGGCTATAAAGAAAACACATTCTTCCCCAAATCATATATTAACAACCGCCCATTGCCTCCCTGTGTACAAACTCCTTAGCTTGTCATTCAAGGCCACCCTCCAAAAATCTCTCTTCGTTCTAGAATCTCATCCTGTTACACTTCCTGATATAGCCCACTCAAAGCTGTAATGAAGTCATTCTTCTTATATCTGATTTTTTTCTGACTCTGTACATTTGTTCACACTGTCAACAGTGTATCTTTCAAAATACAGATCAAAGGTGAAATCCTGCTTGACGTCTTCATGACTTCTAATTTCTCCCCTTTTAGAAATAAATCTACCATCCTCTGAAAGTTGGGAGCATTTTATTTTGATTTCTTATCAACGGTGTCATGTTCTACTTTCATTATTTGTGTATGTGTTGAACTATCTTAAAAAATTAAGGTAGCTTTTATGGGTAATTCTATCATAGAAAAAAGTTTGAAATAGTAAATTGTTTTTATATCTGTTCTTTTTCCTTTTGTTGCAATTTGATTTATTTTCAAACAGTAAATTTTTAAGAACGCTTTCAAATTTGTCACCCACATTGAAGACTTGGCTTTGAGTTTACTCAATGTTCTTTTTCACTTCTAGGCAGGAAAGAATGTAAAGATTCTCACAAACTCCTTGACTTTAAATTTCTTTTCTTTTCTTTTCTTTTCTTTTATGCAGTTTTGGCCGGGGCTAGACTTGAACCTGCCACCCCTGGTATATGAGGCTGACGCCCTACTCCTTGAGTCACAGGCACCACCCAATATCATTTCTTACATTGTTCAAAAACACAGCAAATTTCCATGCATTTTGAAAACTCTTGTTTTTACTTCAAAGCAACATTTTCTCTTTCTTTAGTATGCTATGCCTATAATGCTGTTTTTATTTAACTTTTTGAGAGAATAATATAGAATCACACCCTGACTTTTCACAGTTTAACAGCTTTCTATGCCATAATTGTGACAATGTGCAGATTGCTAAACCTGCTGGTCTCCCACTCCTCTCTCTAAGAGCTCATGTTCACAAAACCTTAAAAACCCAGTTGGCACCTGCAGCTCAGTGGGTAGGGTGCTGGCCCCACATATGGAGGGTGGCAGGTTCAAGCCCGGCCCTAGCCACACTGCAACAAAAAAATAGCTGAGTGTTGTGGCGGGCACCTGTAGTCCCAGCTACTCAGGAGGCTGAGGCTAGAGAGTCGCTTAAGCCCAGGAGTTGGAGAGTTGGAGAGTTAGAGGTTGCTGTGAGCTGTGTGCACAGCACTCCACCCTGGGGGATAAAGTGAAACTCTCTCTCTCTGCAAAAACAAACAAACAAATAAACAAAAAACCAACCCAGTTAGTGTTCCTAAGGGAAACTAATGTATTCAAATATTCAAAGAACATTTGCTTTCTCACTTGTAAAGTTACAATGTTTAGATAATGAATATTCTATGCAAATCAAAAGTTTCATAGTGACATGAACCAACATTTTGTAAGTGCTTATGTCTGTTTTTATACTGAATGCCATTCAACCCTTTATGAACATATTTTATACCTTGAGACTTACACTCATTGGCACTTAGGTTTTCTTCTTTTGTTGACTCAACTTGAAATGTCTCAATGTTTTCAGGGCATATTTTCTGAGGCTCAAAAAGAAATGGATAAAATAAAGGCTAAAATATACATAAATAGATTCAATGAATACATTGATACAGTCAATATAAAACATGATATAATTGTAACATTACACACAATAATGAAATTAAAGGACAAATTTGTCTATGTCAGAGACCCTGATAATTGTGCCATTAAGCCATTTAAAAATGTATCTATGCCATTGATACTTGCACAGCTCCCTCATATAATTATTTCCTCTGGAGAATACAAAATGTTATTCAAAAATGCATCTTTTAAGAATCTTAGAAAAGTAATGGTCTTCCTTATCATCAAGAAACTATTCTCCAGGTTTGTGTAAGTGAGAACAACTGATGGATGAAAATATCTCTGGTCTCTTGGCAGGTCTTGTCATATTTTATATAGATATAGTTTTACATATGTTTATATAATTAAAGGATATATATATATGCACACACATATATATACATATGTATATTTTAGGATATTGAAGCTTGAAACAAAGCATTGAAGGTATACAAAATTGACTGTTCTAATTCTATGTTCATGAAGGTAAACATTTTAATATAGCTGGTTTCCAATATAGGCTTTCCATTAACAAAAAAATGCAGTAGCCCCATTGATCATTCTGATACACGTACACATATTTTTCATGGGTAGCTTAATAACATGATATTCTTCTTCAATTAGTGTTTTCATTTCTGTTTTTACTTTGGGAGGTCATGAATAACATTACAAATGTCCTGCACACAACAGCTGATGAGATGACCAACAAATGAACATATACAAGCAACCGTCCAAACAATCCAAATGATTGGATAGAAACTTATCCAAGGATACTAATATAAAATAACTGCAAAAATGGAATTACCAAAAGAAAATTTCATAATTATGTCTCTCCAAATTTTGTTTATCTCTTAAATAGAACATTGCAAAGTTCCTGAAATCCTTTTTAGCTGTGACTGACTTCAAAATTCAACACTTTAAGAAGTGAAAGGATGAAATGAGTGAAGAGAAAAAAAGATGTAATTTCAGAAGTTTCTGATTCTAGAGGTTTACCTTCTTCCACAGGAAGAAACAGAAACTGCTGTTGGAATACCACGGTTTGTTTTCTACTCAAGCACTGGTGTGCAGTGCTCAATCACAAAGCGCCGCCATGTTAGTTACTGATCTGGCGCTGGGAAGTTTTCTCCCACCCACTCCTCTTTTTAACTTGTTCTAGAAAGAAGAGGCTTAGAAAAATCACTATAATGTAGCAGAAGGCCAGGGGCAAAACAGTTAAATGTCAAATATGTAGCCTTTAAAATGATTTTCTTCCCTGAAACTTTTTTCTTATAACTCGGCCCAATGAATTGCTTCCAAACATCCTTAACTTGTACTTTTCTGGAGCTTTATTCAGAAGCAGCTGGTGGCACTGAGACCAGGAGACAATCACTGGTTTGAGGCTCAGAGCCCTGGAGTCCTTAAAAATTGGCACTCTCAGTAATGCACCTGTGTGCTCTCAGTTAATCCATTAACTCTGCCAATGCTCTGGATCTTCATTTACAAAGCAATTTTAGGTATCGTTTAAGCATTGTAGAGATGAAGCAGGCTTCTCTCAATTTTCCTCCTTGAGATAAAAGTCTGTGACTGTGTAACAGGGGTCCTCAAACATTTTTAAACAGGGAGCCAGTTCACTGTCCCTCAGATCGTTGGAGGGCCGGAGTGCGGCCCTGGGACAAGTCTGCTGCTAAGCAGGACAGGCAGCAGCATCAAAAACACCCAGAGGACTGGATAAATGTCCAAAGTGGGTGCATGTGGCCCCGTAGTTTGAGGGTAGGTGGCTGCTGTGTAACATGAAGATTTGACTTTTGTCAAATTGTCTCTCATGTTCATCTCCAGATTGAAATATCATAAAGACAGGTGGCAGCAGGAAGTTTCTTTACTCGGTCTACATGTTCAAATACGAATTTCTCCCAGAAACACTTTTACAGACACACACAGAAGTCATGTTTTTCCAGCTATCTGGCCATCCCATAGCCCAGTCAAGTTAAATAAATTAACCACACTAGTCATGACAAACAAAGCATTACTTAATCAAAATGCTGAAAAACTATATGTCACTAATTTTTTTTTTCTAAATTAACACATCCAAACTTCTTTGTTCAGAGTACACATACGCACACCTCATAATACCACACACATGAGGAAACGTATTTCTAGTTCTCTGAACTTATTCAGGTTTAATTTAGTCATAAAATCCTAGAAAGCACTTAGTATTTTTTCCAGTTTTACTCATTTTTTTTTTTAATCTTTTTCATCCTGTGGCAGTGTCCTGCCTTTGATTCCTTCTTTGTGACTTCCCTCTTCATTGGAAAGATAATTACATTGGAAATAAATATTTATAATCTTTTATCCTATAAATTCACGCCAACAATTTTATGGTCAACCTTTAGTCAAGACAGTTAAAAAACAAACAAAAACTATTCAGGTTATGTGCTAGGTGTACCCAGTGGATACCAGGAGGACAAAGTTATTGTGCCTGTGCTCAGAGGTACTTGCACTCAGAACATGCACAGTTGAATCACTATTTGCATTAAAACAACACAAACTAAGCATGTAAATGGTAGCGTATGCACAGGCAGAGATTGAAAGGAAGGAGATGAAATCTATTTGGAAAAATAAAGCATAAAAACCATTAGAGAATGGTTAATTGTTTAATTTACTTCTTTAAGGAGAGGAAACAATTTGAATGATTAGGGCAAAAACTGAGGCAGACTTTCCAAGTAGAGGAAAAATACATGAGCAGAACAGGGAGATGAGAGAATCATCAATGTGATGCAGGAACAGGAAGTCAGGCAGTTGGGTTAGTTTACCGGGTAGGAATAAGGGAATCAGGGGTCACAATGCTACAGATGTAGGCAGGCATTTGAGCTACAGTGTTTGTACTTCAGTTGGATAAGGCATGGGAGCCTTTTAGACATTCAAAAGCAGAAACATTAGGCTACTTGGGTCTTATCAGCCTGATGTGGCAGGAGCGTGTAGGCTGAATTGAAGCAGAAAACCATATATAGCCTGGGAAAAGCAGTAAGGCATTATTAAAATCAAAAGGTAGTTGTTAACAGAGGGCTGAACTAATGTGTGGATAGTGATGATATTAAAATTAACGAATTAATCATTAATTTTATATTTGAAGAAAATATCAGAATAGGCACACTTTAAAGAATTCCACAGAAATGGGGCATCTAGGAAAGAATTCCACAGAAATGTGGTTATCTAGGAGAAAGAGAAGATTTCAACTGGGGACAGATTTTGTATACAGAGGATTTAAAGCACTTGAAACTCCCACATAGAGATGTATCGCTAGAGAGCACTCAGAAATAATAAAACACATTAGCAAGGACCAAAAACAGCCATTTATTCTAACTAAATTCTACTGAATAACAACACATTTCCTTATATAGCCCCCAAAGCACAGGTGCTCTCAGGGAACAAAGCCAACAAAAATTCATGAGGAATAAATAAAAATTAACAAAGAACGTCTGTGTCCTCTGGCACAGAGAGCAGAAACCATAGCCGCAAGTTAAAGAATCAAATTAAATCCCATTAACACACAAGGGAGCAATTTTAGAGTATTTTGTTGTTGTTGAATAAATGAGAAAACTAAATAAATAGCTCCAATTTTTCTTTATAAATTTTATTTATTATATAACCTTATTACAACAGTGTTAAAGTAAATTGAAAAACAAAACTCATCATTTTTTTAAAGCAATAATTGTTTCCATCTTTCTCTGTTATCTTCAAGGCTTCTCCAATCCTAGAAACTATTTTCCTAGTTAAATTATATCTAACCCACACCATTTTGTATTTTATTTTTAAATGTATTTCAGACTTTTTACCAACCTGTCTGTGATGAGAGGTTTCGAGTGTTTTCAATTTGATTTATTTTAGCTGATGGTGGGATGAAAATCAATCTTGGTACCAGCCCCAGTGACAACTGGGATTACTGTGGCCATTGGTTTATGCCATTGACTCTTCTGGTAGGCAGGGAGCTCCTACAAGAAAGACATTTTGCCATTTTCACCATTGTATCTACTGAAAGTGGGTATATTTTAAACTCAGTAATTATACATATACATTTTTAAGACAAAAAGTATAATGAAACGAAAAGGTATTAGTAAGGAAGGGGCTATTTTATGTCTATAATTAAGCTATCAAATTATGTCAGTATTATTTATTCTAGCTCTGTGTGTCAGCAAACATTTATTAATCTTCTGCCCCATGATATCAATGTGCTAGTGTGTTAGGAATCTGGGCTCATAAAGCAAAACAAACATGATTATTGAGCTTTAGGAATTGACAGAAACAGTTACCGGACATCCCTTATCATCATCCCTTGTACCAGTACTTTATTTCCTCTTGAGGATAGCCTCTTCCCTACAGGATATAGCATGGACTATCTCATATAAAGTTTGGTACAGATAAGCCCTACCCTGCTCAAGATATGGACAGGCGACTCAAGCAAAGTCAATTGGAGTCTCCTTTCCTAGAAACTGAATTTTGAACTGAGTATAGAATGACCTCAAATGGGTACAGTCATTTAAGCTGAGTTCTCTGCTTAAAAATCCATATTATCTACACTCTTTGTAGTCTTGAGGGGTTGCTTTTTTCTAGTTCATTTCCATGATTTTATTTTTTCTCTATTGTCTCTTCCTTATTATGAGCTCTTGATATTCTTGGTGTGTGCATGTGTGTGTGTTTTGTGTTATTTATTTATTTAAGAAAGACAGAGTCTTACTATGTCACCCTTGGTAGAGTGCTATGGTGTCACAGCTTACAGCAACCTCAAACTCTTGGGCTGAAGCGAATCTCTTCCCTCAGCCTCCCAAGTAGCTGGGACTACAGGCGCCCACCACTACACCCAGCTATTTTCTTGTTGCAATTGTCATTGTTGTTTAGTTGGCCCAGATTGGGCTCAAACTGTCAGCTTTTGTGCTAGCGGCTGGCTTCATAACCATTGTACTACAGGCATCAAGCTGATATTCTGTGTTTTAAAAATAGCCAAAGTCAATGTTTGTAGCAAGAGTCCTCAAACTACCGCCCACAGACCACATGCAGCCCGCCTAGGACATTTATCTGGGCTGCCAGGTGTTTTTGCTGCGGCTGCCTGTCCTGCTTAACAACCGACTCCTCCAGGGCTGCAGTCTGACCCTCCAACGGTCTGAAGGACAGTGAACTGGCCCTCTGTTTAAAAAGTTTGAGGACCCCTGGTTGCAGCTTGTAACCAGACTGGCATGGATGAAATTGGTAATACAAAACTGGGAGCATAGCCCAAGGAATGGGATAAAGATTTACACTGGGAAACTCAAGAGTAATAGCAGTTTCACCAAGATGGATGGATAGAGAACCCATTTAAAAATATTTGTTAGTCATGAATATATACATATATGTACCTATATGTGGTTTTATTTATCATGTTTGCAATTACTAGATACTTCCTCACTTACAATTTAGTCTGTTTTTCATGAAAATGTGTTTAATTTTGGAAATAGTTTCTGCATGTATCAGAAAGTCAGAGGCAACAGACGCACCTGTAATATAAGGTCCTTTTGTTTAGAGCATATTGTTTGTGACATGGTAAGATGAGTTCTTGCTACTTACAAGGGAGGATAGTAAAAAGGCCTGAACTAATTCATTGGGTGCACATAGAAAATGAGGGAAGATATGACAGTTAAAATGTTCCTCCTTCAAAAGTTTGCTGAGGACTTTTCTAGTACTCGAATGATAAGCAGCTGGGATCCCTAACTTGCCAGCCTATGTTAACTCTGAAATTTTCTCACCTAATTTCACTTTAGAAAAATATCTCTGTATGAAATAATCCTAACAATAAGAAGAAATTATGCTTTACAAAACCATGGTGAGCTAATAAAGCATAAAAAGCATATTTTAGCTCCATCCATGTAAACATGAAGGAGGTAAAGTCTTTACGGCTGCATAATATCCCATGGTGTACATATACCACAATTTATTGATCCATTCATGGGTCGATGGGCACTTGGGCTTCTTCCATGACCTGGCAATTGTGAATTGGGCTGCAATGAACATTCTGGTACAGATATCTGTATTGTAGCATGATTTTTGGTCTTCTTGATATATACCTGACAGAGGAATTATAGGATCAAATGGCAGATCTATATTTAGATCTCTAAGTATTCTCCATATGACTTTCCAAAAG
>CAUYQV010013097.1:0-13500 GCA_963574575.1 Galagoides demidoff | reverse complement strand
GTATAAATTAGTTTCATAATAGGGGTGTGTACATTGGATACTTTTTCCTCCATTCTTGTGATACTTTGCTCAGAAGAACATTCTCCAGCTCCATCCATGTGAACATGAAGGACATAAAGTCTCCATCCTTCTTAATGGCTGCATAGCATTCCATGGTGTACATATACCATAGTTTCTTGATCCATTCATGGATCGATGGGTACTTGGGCTTCTTCTATGACCTGGCAATTATGAATTGGGCTGCAATAAATATTCTGATATAAATATCTTTGTTGTAATGCGATTTTTTGTCATCTGGGAATATACCTAATAAAGGAATTGCAGGGTCAAATGGCAGGTCTATTTTTAGTTCTCTAAGTGTTCTCCAGATGTCTTTCCAAAACTGCTAAACTCATTTGAGTTGCATTTGCTGTCTCTCCCTGGCTCCTATTCCAACACTGAAGTCTGGTTCCACTGTTACCCCCTCCCTGAACTTGCACTTGTTAACCAGAGGTTGCACCTGCGCTCACCAGCAGCTTCCACGACTCTCGGTCCAGCTAAGCAATTTCAGTTTTTTGCAGATTTTGATCCTGTTGACTATTTGCTTCATGTGGGGCATTTTTTTTTTGATTTTCTGTGTCACCTCGCTCTCAGGGGTATTTTTCTATTCTTTTGGCGCCTTCTTCCTTATCTATATTGCATGTAGAAAGGTAATCCAGGTGAATTCTTAAAGACCTAGCATAAGTATTATAATCTCTTTCACAAAAGAAAGGAGGTATGTTATCAGTTAATATCTGTGGGATCCAAGTAAACTTCTGATGATTAATTTTAGTCACTTTATAATTATCTTTCAATTTTTTTTTTCTGTAGAGACAGAGTCTCACTTTATCGCCCTCATTAGAGTGCTGTGGTGTCACACAGCTCACAGCAACCTCCAACTCCCGGGTTTAAGCAATTCTCTTGCCTCAGCCTCCTGAGTAGCTGGGACCACAGGTGCCTGCCACAATGCCCAGCTATTTTTTGGTTGCAGTTAGGCTAGGGCCAGGTTTGAACCCACCACCCTTGGTATATGGGGCCAGTACCCTACTCACTGAGCCATAGGCGCTGCCCATAATTATCTTTAATTTATAGTTGTATATGGACCTTATGGGACCTATTGTTTAGCTCAAAGCCTATTCCCCCAAGAAATGCTGAATGCTTCTTCAGAACTATTGTTTTTGTCTTAATGTGGTTTCTCATGGAACCTTCTCAGGACCACCTTTAATTTCAACTCCAAGACATTATAACAGTGTGAGTATAAGGTATTCATATTATTATTGGTTTACATTTATTGGGCATTTGCTCTGTGCCAAGCATTTCACATTTTGAATCAGTTCAAGTTTATTCTGATAGGGGGAGGAATACAGAAATAATAACAATGCATGATTCTAGTCCTAGATCATGTAAGTCTGCAGAATTACATATTCTTATCTCTTAATACTGTCACATTATAAAAGGTGGGTTTGATTCACTGCCCCAATAATATCCTAATATTAAACACCCTGAAATCATATTCTTTTGATTGTAGCTACTTGCATTCTTTGCTACAAAGAACACCATGTTTCATGATTGTTACATAATCATAATGACTTCTTATCTGGTCCTTCCTATTTCAAACCATGACTTTAAACTGTTAGAGAAGAAGTTAATTTGAAGACCTCAGATTCCACCTTTTTTTTTTAAAAAAAATCCATTTATGATTTAAGATTCTTAGATTTTTTTATAAGTTTCCTTTTTCCTCATGTTGGTTGTTGATTTTTGAATTTGACATCTCTGAATTCACTGTCCACTCCATGTCAAAAAAAATTCTCCAAAAAGACAGCACACACTCTGATTGCCTGCCTCCGGGGCTGGCCCAGGAATGAGATAGAAAGGATGATGTGAGGAAACTACAACAGAAGAAGGGGTAGAAGTCAGTTGGCTATTAGGTAACTAACTGGCTGGAAGTGAGGAGTGATTTTACCCCCTAGGAACATCTGACAATGTCTGGAGATACTTGGTTGTTACAACTTGGGGAGTGATACCGCTGCTGGCAGCTGGTGGGTAGAAGTCAGAGAGGCTGCCAAACACCGTGAAATGCATCCAGCAAGTTCACCCTCCTTCCCCAAGACAAAGAATTCTCAGGCCCCAAATGTCAAAAAAGCAGAGGTCAATGCCGCCTGCCCTAGACAAAGAGGGAAAGGGAAGAGAACAGGTGATTTTGCAATTCCAAGTCTCTGTGACTCTAGACGTGGAGATTTCAATGAGAACAATTAGAAACCCAGACGTTTTGCTGAATTATTGGATAAGGAAGGGGATGAATCATTTCGCCCAGCTTGAGCTTGAGGCTGATGGGAGGAGAGACACAGCTGGCCGAACCAGTAGGCAGAAAGGCTGTTAAACAGAAGCAAGTAGGAGAGGCCCCAGGAATATAGAGGTAATTCACCTTGGGGTGATAGTCAGGACCACAAGAGTGCTTGAAATGCCCGAGGACATCTGGGAAAGGAAGACTAAAGGCATTTTACTGGTACTTTGGAAACATAAATCCTTCACATAAATAATGAATTTTTAAGTGATATACTGTAAAAATTATTCCTGTTATGCCCATCTGTTTCAACATGAGGAATCAAGATTTGAATACTAATCTTTCTAAAATAAAGGTTCCTTGACAGATTTAATTTTACTCCTCATGTTAACAGCTTACTTCTTTTACCTTGATACTACTCATTTCTATCTGAAACAGAGGTTATCAAATTTAGTAGTTATTTTTGCTTAGGTTTATAATGTAAAGATTATAACATGTCAATGGCAAGAGGGAGTGAAGAGACTTTTTTTTGCTGTAAATGAAGGGGAAAAAAGTGTCAATAAGAAGGTGTGTAACTTACTCCTATTTTATGTTTGTCTGCTTTCTGCCTTGGTTTCAAAGCACTTAATAGTTTCAGTTTATAATTGCTAACCATGGAAACATTGAAACACCACACCCTCCTGTTGTTGTTAATGAATAGTGTCTTTAACACAAACATACTTTTATCAAAGCACCTAGAGACAGACAGCCACACCCATCGTGGTATTAATCAGCCACGTTCTCTAGCTGCCCGGGGTTAACTTTGCAGAAATTGTGGAGTAAGGGGCTTCTTGGGCAAGCAACTTGCAACTGAATCATTTTAATGACTCAAACCTTTCTGTTGCCTCCTCTTCCTCCCTCCAAAGCAAGATCTCTCATCATTTTATTCTACTATATGGACATTTCTAACTTTATTTAATCCTCGAACTCTAGAAGGCTATTTGGAAATGTTGGTCCTGAAGAGCTCAATGTAGGCAGACAGAACACCCACTGGTTCTATAGAAGGAGGACTTGGCACCAGCTGGGGCCCTCCAACATCTTCAGACATGGTGAGGTTTATACCTTCCCAGATTGGAGGAACCAGTTTGATTCCTCTTAGCTCCCTTGTAAAAATTTCTTGACTTAATTGCTGTGTCTTGTGAGTGAGTATTCATGGCTTCATCTACTCTGTCTTTTGAATAATATTTACAACTTTGTTAGCCATGACCTTAAAAATAGTCTTCGCCTTATTATTCAAATAGCTGTCTCATCATGCTGGATAACACATGACCCACACATGCTAAGAATAAACTGAACAGTGCCATGAAGTCCTCCACCCACGTTACCGGAAATGTATGGAATGCAAAACTGGATCCCCGTTCCAATGCTGTCTGCAGGGATGATGGCTCTTCACGGTGGTAAAGGAAGCCACCTACTCACAATTTATCAGAGGGGCCTAAAAATAAATGTCTGTGTGGAAATTTCTCCCTCGGGCCTGCCATTGTATCTGAAACTCTCACCATTCCAGTGAATTCTTAGACACCGTTTCAGTAAGAGCACCTTTGAAATGCATAGAAATACTCGGCAAGAATAAAAACTTCAAGTGAAGTCCATTTTTATTTTAGCTCAGATGTATTTTTCTTTTTTCCCCAACGTCACCTCTCTTTCTTAAAAAGTAGAGTTCTGAGAAAATAGGAGTTAGGAGAACATTTTATCAAGGTGAAAAACTAGCGATGTTCAAGCATAATGGGTATTGCTAGCCGGGGCCCATTGTGATGATGGTAGACGGGCAAGGCAGAGAAAGCTGCCACAGTTTCAAGAGAGCCTGAGAGAGGAAGCAGTGCCTTAGAGAGCTGTGCCTGGAGTTGTGGACAGGGATTCTTCCCAATAACAACTTGAATACTGTTGTCAATAACAGCAATTTCAAGCACTGTTCAGAGGGTGTCAGGACTTCAGCCACATGTTTCACTTCCAATTGTCTCATTTAATTCTGGAAACAACTGCGTCTGGGAAAGGGTAAAACCCACCTAGGCATGAAGTTAAGTGGTGGCTTTGGAATTTGGGATCAGGTTGATGTAGTTCCAAATTCATGGTATTGACCAGGATTCATGCTGACTCTTTGCCTCTCCTCCTTGACTCCACTCCCTCTTGTCACCTCTTTAAATGCATGTTCCACCTGTGTGCTCTTTTCACTGACTGGAATACCTCAAACTTTTTTATACCTGCAAGAATATTTTTATTATTTTTGAGGACCAGGTCAAATGGTAAAATTTCACCTCCTTACAATGTCTTCTTTAATGTATGATCGATTATGGTCATTGGTACAACTAAGTGGGAACATATCATTCTATTCCCTGCCAGGGTGCAAAACACTTGAGATAGAACATAATTTTTTATTAATTATGTTTGTAGCACAAAGTCCAACTTTGTCATTTGAACATAGTAAACAATCAATAGACATTGGCTGAATGAATAAAGTTGGTAACAGGTGTCACATAAAATTTGGGAATGACCAACTTTTATTATGAATTTACCAATAAGAGGTTACATTATGTCCCCTGGGACCCTTTTGGAAGGCAGGAAATTTATATAGTCATCTTGTCCTCTGAGAAATATTTTCTTTTCTTAGTAACTAAAATTTGTATTTGTTGTCCAGATCATTTTTATCCAAGTCATCAATTTGCTTGTGGGTGGGTAAATAGATAACTGAATCTTATTGAATTCTTAAGTGACATAAGATAGAAAAAAGTATAGGATATATAATAACATTTTGATCAACAACACACTACATGTATGATGGCGGTCCTATAAGATTATAGTACCATATATATTTCTTCTATGTTTAGATATATTTAGATATACAAATACCATTGTATTACAACTGTCTGCAGTATTCATATTCAGTGCAGTAACATGTTGTATAAGTGTGTAGCCTGGGAGCAATAGGGTATACTATAGCCTGCATGTATATCAGGGTACACCATCTACGTTTGTGTAAATACGGTCTGTGATGTTCATGCAACTCTGAAATCACCTACGGATGCATTTCTCAGAAACTATCCCCTTCCTTAAGGGATACATGATTATATATTTATATACATCTCACTCCGCGTGTGTATACATATATAATTTTTTTGTCTGTTTATACCTTTAAGAATCTGTAATTGTGAAACTTTGCCAAAGGGGAACACACCATAATGCAAACACTGTAAGAATGAGGAAAACAAAATGCTTGCCAATTTATTATCTAAGGAATCTATGAATAAATAATATGCATGGGTGTAAAAAGATACAAATTTCTGTCTGTGGATACATTTATATCCACAGATAGAAAAAGGCCATATAAGTAACTTAAGGATATATTTTCTATCTGGATACATTTGTAGCCACAGATAGAAAAACGCCATGTAAGGAACTTAAAGGAGACAGAGAGAGGTACCATGCGTGGGAAGCGCACCACAGGTGTCCTGGAGAAACAAGTGGTTGTTCTTTGCGCTGGTCCAGGGAACCCAGAGATGTGTGTGCATTTCCTCTTTTTTAAGGATTGTTTTGCATGCTTTAAGGAGGCTAGCAAGCTCTTTAAAAAGTGAAAACAAGATGAGTACATCTTTCCACCTACTTATACATTTTGTAAAACAAGAAATTATGCTTGTTTTAAATTTCTCAAAATTAAATCTAAGTTGGAAATAGAAATGCTCCTAAAACGGAGAAAAATTAATCAAGTGTCCTATTATGTCTACAGTTGCAGGTCTATAAAGGGGTCCAGTAGGCTGAGCTTTAATAACTGCTAAGTTAAATTGGCTGAACGTGTGTGTATGTGTGAGTGTACTTTACCTTGCTCTTTCTTAAGAACCAAAAGTAGTTTCTAGTTCCATGGGAGGCTTAGGACAAAAAAAGTACTGACGTTCTGCATTTATGCTGACTCTGGTTTTATGCTAAACATCCTCTAGCCACCCGTTCATTCATTGCATGAACTAAAATCGAGAACCAACTCCTCATCCGGCAAATCACCAGGCTGTGTGTACAGACACAAATGTGCCATGGACTCAATCACGCACGTGACTGGTCTGCTGGTGCCGGCAGAACTGTAAACCAAAAACAAATGTCACAAATGTCGTTTCTAAGAAATGTTCTACATGCAGACCTGATGCTAGTTGAATGCTCTACTTGGAACATTTGCTCAAGAAGCCCCTCCAGTACTGATTGCTGTGTGCATCATGATTCTTTGCTGATTGTGTGAAAAGTCTTGAAGTGGCAAAAGCAGGTAACCTTAGCAGTTGATTTAAGATTGATGGCCAGTGAGGAGAGTCTCGCTATGGAGCCATCATATCATAAATGATATCTGAGTCAAGGCCTTGTAGTTCTCATTCACATGTTAGACCAGCTGAGTGCTGTAAGTATAAGAAAGTATATGAACTGGGCAGTGCCCGTAGCTTAGCAGGTAAGGCATTGGCCACATACACCGAGGCTGGCAGTTCAAACCCAGCCTGGGCCAGCAAAACAACAATGACAACTGCAACAAAAAAATTGCCAGAAATTGTGGCTGGTGCCTGTAGTCCCAGCTACTTGGGAGGCTGAGGCAAAAGAATCACTTAAGCCCAAGAGTTTGAGGTTGCTGTGAACTGTGATGCCACAGCACTCTACCAAGGATGACATAGTGAGACTCTATCTCAAGAAAACAAACCAAAAAAAAAAAAAAACTCTAAAAAAAAAAAAAAAGAAAGTATATGAGCTTATCACAGATTAAGCATTTAAAGGTCCTAGTTTTGTACCATTGTATGCAAGGAAAGGCATCACATGGATTCATCCCTTTTACCCTGTTTTTCTTCTCAAATTTATAGTGCACTATTGCTTTATGATTGTGTAGACAGCCTTGAAGCTGGACTTCCCATGTTCAGCGTTTAGATCCACCGTTTACGTGCTGGGTGACCTGAGTCAGGTTGTCTAACCAGTGTCCATTTTTTTAACCATAAATGGAAAATAAGAACTGAGGATAAGATTATTGTATGGATTTAATTAGTTAATGCAGGCAAAGCAATTGGAATAGTATGTGTCACATTACTGAGTTTTTATGGTAATTATTTCTACTGGCCCCAAAGAAGATATCAGACTCTTTCTATAACATATCACTCTGGACACCACTGTCACCAGGTTCGATCTGGCATGTGAGGCAAAATTAATTTGTCATCTTTATTTTATACAGATGTTAAAGATCTTTCTTTTTACTACTATGAACCTGGGAGAAGGCCTTTGAAAAGTCAGCTCTGAGCTGGAGGTTGCTGTGAGCTATGACATCTTGGCACTCCACTGAGGGTGACAAAGTGAGACTATCTCTAAGAAAAAAAAAAAAGTCAGCTCCGAGCAGTTTTGTGGGACATTGTTCTTATTAATCTGTCTAGTGATCCTTCTTTAGAAGGTGCATTATAATGCAGGGGTGGTATCCCTCTCAGAAGTATTTGATTTTTAACAGAGCCTTACTGAGGATATACATGGTTTCACAATGCTCAGGTGTGACTTACCAAAGGTGACTTTCTAGGCAACAGGATAAACAATGAGGGAGTGTGGATCTCCCAGGAAACACTCAGGGCTAGGTGGACCCAGGTCAGTTGTATCCTCTAACTATCTGCAGGAGTTAATCTTTCCTGCTGAAAAGTTGTCCCAATTCCTGGTGAAAGAGCACAGAACTTCTACATTCAATTAAGATCAAGAAATGAGCTCACAATCAAAGATCCTTCAATGCAGACCTTCTGATTTAGAGTTCCAGCATTGATGGAGAACGGATTTAGATCCCTAAGGTATGGTTTTTTCAGACATAGTATATGCACGCAGAACTTTACATAGACTATTCCATGTAGTGGTCCAACATGTAATCATTACAGATGTTAAGCGTGTAAAAAGTTTACCAATGAACAGAAAAGTATTAGGGAAAAACGAGTGAAAATAAAAAGTGAAAACATTCTACATACAAAAAATTGTCAAAGTAATAATAAAACACAAACTCCGAAGAGTGTTACACAGCATATTAGAACCAAAGCTAGACCGAAAAGATACAATGTAGAGGAGGTCAGTGCGGTGATAATGGATATGAGTCTTCCACAACTGACAACAGATTCTGGAACCGTGATGTACCCAAAGCAGAATAAATAAAAAGAAATTTACATCCAGACACATTTTTGTGAAATTGTAGAACATCAAAGACCAAAAACACCTGAAAACACCTTCCGGGCAGGAAGAACAATTAAACGGAAACAGTAGGTGGAGGGACAGCGTCTCCCTGGGCCGCCGTCACTGAGGCTCAAAGGCAGAGCCATGACAGCTTCAAACACTCGGCAAGGAGCTCAGTTGTACACTGAGCAGAACTATCCTTTAAGAATAAGGGCAAAATAAAGATGTTTTCAGAAAAATCAAAGTTAAAAACTAAGTTTTCTACCAACCCCCCACCAAAACTACTGTTTTAAAGAAACTTTCGGGTAGCACTTCTAAAATTCTATGGTCCTCAGCGTATTTTACGCTCTTCAACATTATTGCAGGACCTAAAGTACTTTTGTTTCTATGGGTTATATCTATCAATATTCACCAAAAGAGGCTGTAAAACGGGGAAGCTGAAAAGTGTATATTAATTCATTTAAAAATAATAGTGATCACCCTATGACAGGGTCATTTAAATGCATTTTTATGAAAATCACAATATATTTTAAGACATACTGAGAAGCATGACTTTCCTTTACATTTTGCCAATGTCTTTAATTTCTGGCTCAATAACAGACAATGTGATTCTCACATATTCTTTTCATTCAATCTCTTTTGAGGTCCCATGTCATGGACTTCTGAAAGACTTCACAAGGGAGTGAGAGTCTAAAAGGCTGATAATTTTTAGTGTTCTTATAAAAATAATGTTGAACTCATGGATCTCTTGGTAGTATCTCAAGCATCCAGAGGCATCTCTGAGTCATACTTGGAGAACTGCTATGTCTAACGTAGGTCCTGTAGGAAGAAGAAACATGATACTAGAAGATGTGAGATAAAAGAAGTAATGCTGGGGCAGCACCCGTAGCATAGTGGTTACGGCGCTAGCCACACACACTGAAGTTGGTGGGTTCAAACCCAGCCCAGGCCAGATAACCAACAATGACAACTACAACAAAAAATAGCCAGGCATTGTGGTGGGCACCTGTAGTCCCAGTTACTAGGAAGACTAAGACAAGAGAATCGCTTAAGCCCAAGAGTTTGAGGTTGCTGTGAGGTATGATGCTGTAGCACCCTATAGTAAACATACACAAAATTTCAAATAAATATTGCATAAAAATGACAAAGATGTTTAGCTGGAGGAGTACATAGGAGCCTGGAGGATACACATGTATTTCCTACTAAAAAACAGGTGTTGTTTATTCAAAACTGCATTGTGTCAGGTACTACACTCAGTACCACCATTTAATCTTGACCCTAACCTGGTAACATAGCTACTCTTATTAGCATCCTTTTGAAAGCTGAGGAAATTGAGGCCCAGAACATAAAGTAACTCATCTAGGGTAACAATCGGAAGATGATAGAGCTGTGATTGCAAACCTTATAGTCTGACTCCACGGACTAACATGGTGCCACAAGTTAGAAAATAGGATTGTGGTGGTAGAAGGTAACTTGGTAGAGGAATGAATCAGTTCATATCTGATGGGTGACTACTATATGCTCAGTTTAAGACTATATACTAAGGAACATTTTTAAAGTTCCCATGTTTATGTGGTTTCCAATATTGTGGGAATAAAAAGCCTTAGATGCATGGAAATAAATGTATTAGAATACAAAATCATGCTTTGACAGCTGAAGGCATCTCTAAGCATGATATTGTGGAATAATTTGAGGACACGCCATGGAGGAAAAGGCTTTGATATTATCATGGAAGAAAAGTAGAGTTCGGATCAGGAGAGAGGTAATGAAAGGGTTTTCAACAGACGTTTGAGCAGTGAAAAAAAAATAACTGTGACCCATGAAACTTATTTGACCTATACATAAAATTTGCTTCGGGGAAGTTGAAGCCAGCTAGCATGTGAGCTTGGACCAGACTGTGGAAATCACTGAATACAAAGAGGAGATGAGCCTTGAAATTTAAACACAGAAATCAGGACTTGTTCAACATCATTTAAAGAAATAATTAATAAATAAAACAAAGTAGTTAAGTGTTCTAGACACCGCACTTGAACAATGAGAAGCCTGGCATCTGTGATATATAAATTTGCATTATTATATACATTTCAAATTTCTTATTGGTCATATCCTGTGACCCTCACACCCCTCAACTTTCTGAAAATTTACATGCCACAGTCTCTTGTCTGTGCATTTTGTAATTTTTCCTCTTTTCTTTATCAATTGTCTATATGCAGCTGGTCATCAAATTTTCATTTGTGTCTTTGAATTGGATCTTAGGATGCTGAAAATGCTTGATATTATAGTCTCCAGGAAATAAATCCAGTATAGTAGGGGAACAAATATTTCAAGACTTGGAATAACCAGTCTGTTTTGGGCTCCCCTATTGATCATATACGACCTGAACCAGCTGTTTATTCTCCAATTTTCCCCTCTCAACTAGGGCAAGCAGCCACATTACTGCCAGATAATGCTGAAAATCATTGAGTCTTTCTGATAAAGGAGGATGGCTTGAAATCATTGACTAAAATCTCAAAACTCTTCATTGCTATTTTAATTTAAGCAACACTGTGCCATACGTTGCATTTTAATTACCAGCTAGGTTTCTAAATGTGGACTGTAATTTGATAAAATATCTGTAATGTAGGCAAGCTACTGTAGCTAAATACCCTGGCCATTTGCTTATACATATTGTATGTACACACGTGGACCATATGCACACATATGGTGACTTGCGATACGGTTGCAAGACTTAGACCTGTCTTTTCAGCGGTTTCATTTGTGGAGGTTGAGAACAGTGTTTATAGCAGTGAGAAAGAGAACGGGAGTGGGTTTGGAAGGAATTGAAATCTGCAGCTTTTCTTCCTCAACTGCCGTAATCTCATTCGCCCGGCTCCGTTAACATGGATGTGGCGCTTTGTCGCTCACCACTCCCTGCTGTATAATTTTCACTGGGGTAGTCAAGCACTTAAGTGTGGGAACGGGGCTAGTGTAACAGCAGCAGGTCCCTGACCGGACACTGAAGGGAGATGCCGTGAGTCCGTGAGCTAGGCAGCGTCTAGATGGCAGCCTAAGGACTTTGGCTTTTTTATATATTCAGTGGGAAGTCATTGAAAGGATTTCAGCATGAAAGTGACAGAAATTACTTTACATATTTAAAAGTCGCCCAGGCTGCCACATAGGAATAGATAATAAGAAATCAGGGTGAAAGCATGGAGAGCAGTCAGGAAGTTGCCAAAATGGCCTTGCGGAGAAGTGGTGATGCGGCCTGGGTGGATTTGCCTCTACTCTAATAAAGCTGAACATCACAGCCCCTTGTTTGCAGGAGACCCTTCTTACCAATGTCTTCATGGGGTATATGTCTTTGTGATATTTGCAAAAATAAGGCAATTTAGCTGCTCCTAAGACAGATGTTTCTACTCTGACTCTGTCATTATGACTTGGATGGGGTACTATTAGAGGGCTTCCGGGCATTTTGGGGATCCTGTCAAGGAGGAGTTGAGTTGGGCTATGTCATTTAAACGATCATGTGGAAAGTTGTTTTGGAACAATCGCATTAAACAAGTGAAAGGTGCCTCTTTGATAATCTTTACATTTATTGGAGAAGCAAAGAAATACAGATTAAAAACTAATGAGATGAAGGTTCCTGAGCCATAAAAATGAGTGAAATAATGTCTTTGGCACCAACTTGGATGGAACTGGAGCAAGGAAAGCATTCTCCTAAATGAAGTAACTCAGGAACAGAAAACCAAATTCCACATGTTCCCACTTTTAAGTGGGAGTAAGCTCTGGCTATGCACGGTCATGCAAGTGGTATGATGGACAGTGGAGACTCCGAAGGAAGAAAAATTGCGTAAGACACAATGTGTATTATTTGGGTGATGAAAACACTAAAAGCCCAGACTTCACCACCATACAGTATGCCCATGGAATAAAATTCTACTTGTACCCTACAAATCTATTGCAATAAAAAAATTAATTTAAAACATTTAAAAATTAAAATAATAAAAATGAAGTAATACAAATTAACAATGAAGTCATTCGAAATCATTCTGCCATCTAGAAGTCAATTGTCTAATCTCCAAATTTGCAAATTTGATCCCTTCATTAGGAGGAAGAGACAAATTTTGAGTAGAAGTACAGTTGGCTCTCTGTATCCCAGGGTTCTGTATCCTTGGATCAAAATATTAAAAAAAAAAAAAGGGGGGGGGGATCAGGAGTGGTGGCTCATGCCTGTAATCCTAGCACCATGGGAAGCTGAAGCGGGTGAATTGCCCTCAGCTCACAGGTTTGAGACCAGCCTGAGGCAGAGCAAGACCCTGTCTCTAAAAATAGCCAGGTATTATGGTGGGCGCCTATGGTCCCAGCTACTTTGGAGCCTGAGGCAAGAGAATCACTTGAGCCCAAGAGTTGAAAGTTTCTGTGAGCTGTGATGCCACAGCACTCTACCAAGGGGTAGCAAAGTGAGACTCTCAAAAAAAAATAAAAAATAAAAAATGGGGCAGTGCTTGCGGCTCAAGGAGTAGGGTGCTGGCCCCATATACTAGAGATTCAAACCCAGCCCTGGCCAAAAACTGCAAAAAAATAAACAAACAAACAAAAAAATGACAATAAAAATGATACGAATAAAACTGTAGCATAACAACTATTTAGATAACATTTACATTGTATTAAGCATACATAATGTGGGGGGCGGAGCCAAGATGGCAGACTGCAGCCAGCTTTTTACAGAAGCTCCCATCCAGAAGGAGGCTGAAAGGACAGAAGTTTAGCTACTTAGCTGATGGTTTGAAGCAGAACCAAGAGAGAAGATTGAGGAGCACACTTCAACCTTCCTGAGGCGAGCTGCGACCCCAAAAAGACAACCAAAAGGTACAGAAACCACCACGCGGACGGGAGTCCCCTCCCCCGCAACAAGGGCTCGCAGTTTACTCCATGCAAACAAGCGAGCAGAGTTCAAACTTCCTCCCACTCTATCTCACGGGAGAAACCCCCTAAAAACTGGACCTCCTACCCCTGCTGGCATGCCACTGCACCCT
>CAUYQV010013096.1:0-19658 GCA_963574575.1 Galagoides demidoff | reverse complement strand
GATCAGGGTAAGGTCACTGGTCTGTTTAAGCGAGCGAAATTCCAAGCATTCCGAGCAGGGAGTGGGTTTGTGCAGAGAGGTCTGTTGTTTATCAAAGGCCGAGCAGGGAGTGAGCAGGGTCAGGGGGTGAGTTTTAGCTGTTGGGGTAGCTGGCACGCGCAGGATGTGGAGAGGGGCGCCCGCAAGCACCCAGGGAGTCCCCGGAATGTAATCAGTCAGCCAGTGCTCGGAAAATCCCTGCCTGAAAAGTCTCCCAGCAGGTGGTCTGCTTTATGAGGTGGGAGTCTACCCTGGCCTCGGGGGTCCCTTGTGTCTCCCGGCGGGTGGTCTGTTTCAAGAGGTGGGAGTCTACCCTGGCCTCGGGGTTCCTTCACTGGCTCATTGGAAGTGAGTTGGTCCTCCTGTCTGCTTCCAGGTTCAATCTGTCATGATACCACTGTAGCTTAAAACTCCCCTGTTTATTCCTGAGGGAGAGAGAATGACAGAGGCAATTAAGATCTTAATATATTAGGATAATATCTGTGGCTTTGGAAATTCATGAAAGGCTCAGAGACATTCCTGAAGTCCCCAGACCACAGTGAAAACACCTGGCTGATTTTAGAATTTTTAGCCTTGCTTCACTTTGCCTGGGACTATTTGCTTTTCGTTTCTAATTCATTTTCCACCAGCCATTTATGCTTTCTGCTGATTGTTCTAGATAAAGGTTGCAAAGGTTTTGGATGTCAATCAATAAACAGCTCTGTCAATCAATAAAATAAATAATGTTGCTACTAGGAAGGCTGGGGCGAGAGAATCATTTGAGCCCAAGACATTGCTGTGAGCTATGACACCATAGCACTTTACCCAGGATGACAGAGTGAGACTCTGTCTCAAAAAAATAAGTAAAGAAATAAATAAAAGAAAAAAGATGGAATAAATAACTGTAAACCAAACAAAATGAGAGCATTCACAGTACATTTTTTTCTTATTCCAATTCAGTATCTTCTCAACTACACATCAATCAGAAAATTGTGCAACCCATATTATCCTCACAAAGGCAATCATTGTCACCATCTCTGCATATATAAAACTAACTGTTTCTTTTTTTTTTTTTTTTTTTTGAGACGGAGCCTTAAGCTATCCCCCTGAGTAGAGTGCCATGGCATCATAGCTCATAGCAACCTCCAACTCCTGGGCTCAAGCGAGTCTCCTGCCTCCGCCTCCCAAGTAGCTGGGACCACAGGCGCCTGCCACAACGCCCGGGTGATTTTTTGGTTGCAGCCATCATTGTTGTTTGGCGGGCCCGGGCTGGGGATTCGAACCCACCACCTTAGGTGGTGTATGTGGCTGGCTCCTTAGCCGATTGAGCCACAGGCGCCGAGCCAAAACTAACTGTTTCTTATAACATTTCATCATACAGTAAATACTGCATTGGAATCTACTGCAACTCACTTACACAAGCCACAGTCGTGAGTGAAGGCATTCAGAACACAACACCTTAAAATAGGCAGCTCTGGCATGTTGACTATTTTGAGTTTAAAGGCATTTGAAAAACAGCCTTTCAAGAGAAACACTTTGACCTTCTTTCTATTGCTTAAAAGGAGGAGGTGAGCGTTCCATTGGAAAGATGTTCTTCCTACCCGAGAAAGGAAGCATTTTTATCATCAAGGAGTAGGATGTTGAGGCCACCAAGAATCTGTAGAAATGAACCTTATTCAATTCACCTTTAGCTTCCTACTCTCTTCTCCACCCAGCTAACTGCCATGCCCAGGCCCCTTTGCCTTGGTACATTTTCACAATTCATTGCTCTTTGCCCAGCTGAGTACATAAGTGTTCAGTGCTAACTGCGCCTCTGGGTCTTCATTTCCTCATGAAGGATCCCGGGCCATGTACAACTCATGGCAAGTGAATTTACATTCTTCTCTCCTGTTGATCTGTCTTGTGTCGAATTAATCACAGACCCAGCCAGAAAACCCTAAAAGGATAGAGGTAAAATTTGACTTCCCCTACATGGAGTATTTAGGTGGTTTCTTATTAATTCTCTGTTCTTGTATTTCTCGGTTGTTTTCACTAGCTTCTATTGTTGGACATTTCAACTATTCCAACTCTTGTGGTTTTGCAGTCCAAACAAAACAGGCTATGATGTCTAACAGATATTAGAATCCCTTTAGTTTAAATCTGAGAAATTCTGAAATGTGTAAAGGCTGATTCCAAATTACCAGTATGTAATAGAAAAATCAGTATCTGGCTATATTCTTCAACTTTTTTTTTTTCAGACAGAGTCTTATTTTGTCACCCTTAGTAGAGTGCCATGGCATCGTAGCTGACAGCAACCCAAACCCTTGGGCTCAAGTGATTCTTGGTCTCTGGGAGGCCAAGACGGGCAGATCAGGAGTTCAAGACCAGCCTGAGCCAGAGCAAGACCCCGTCTCTAAAAATAGCTGGGCATTGTGGCAGGCACCTGTAGTCCTAGCTACTCAGGAGGCTGAGGCAAGAGGATGTCAATTCATCTTAAAAACATGATCACGTTCTCTGTGGTACTTCTGCTGACCCCCAGTGCCTCCAGGTAGACTGGGATGTCACTCCCTCTGGGCCCCTTACTGCTCTGTGATGGCCACCATGAGGATTCCCTATGTGTGCTGTGAGTTTCCAAAGGGCAGAGTAATGTGCTTTGCTGGACGGATTGCTTGAGCTCATGAGTTTAAGATGAGCTGGAGCAGGAGCAAGACCCATCTCTAAAATAAACAGCCAGGTGTTGTGCAGGCACCTGTAGTCCCAGCTACTTGGGAGGCTAGGGCAGGAGGATAGCTTGAGCCCAAGAGTTTGAGGTTGCTGCGAGCTATGACATCATAGCACTCTACCCAGGGCAATAGCATGAGACTCTGTCTCAGAAATAAATAAACAAACAAATAAATAAATAAAAAGATGGATTAACACCCATCAGATTGGGGAAATTTTTATTGTACGAGCACGTTGAGGTTAGTCTCAGGAAGTGAAATGAGGACTCTCATCCTCCCTTGGTAAGAACGTAACGTGGGCCCATTTTCAAAGGTGGAGATTTGACACAACCATCAAAACAAAGGTTGCCAGTACCTCTTGACCCCTCATTCCACCTGAGAGGGATTTATCTTATGGATGTACTCACAAAAGCTTGCCCAGATAAAGATACAACAGTGTTCCCTGCAGCCTTGTATGTGACGGTAAGAATACAGGAAATGACTGGACTCTTCATCCACAGAGAGGTCCCTATCTGCGCTGGGATGCTCGTTCTTTGGCTGGAAAGCTAAAGGAGAATAAAAAATGCTTTTTGTTTTTATTTTGTGTCTTTTACACTCCCAGCATTGTCCAACCGTCTAATGGGCTGAATTGTCTTCCCCCCAATTTCATACGATTGGGTCCTAAGAATGTGAGTGTATCTAACAAGAGGGCCTTCGAGGAGGTGATTAAAATGAGGGCACGAGTGTGGTTCCTGACCCAGTATGATTGATGGATTCTAAGGAAAGGAGATTGAGACAGACATACTGGAGGGAAAGCCATGTGGGGACTCAGGGAGAAGAGACCACCTGAAGCCAGGAAAGTGGCAGAAAGGCAGGTTTCAGGGGATCTTTCAACCTCCCCCAGGGAAGGATTCCCACTGCCTAAGCTCTAACTCCCACAGAGTTCCGGTCCCCAGTAAAGATGCTTTTGCCCCACACTCCCATTGGCCGCAAGCCACAGGGACTTGCACCCGACTTCTGTGTTAGAGGTGATGGATTGAATCAACTGAACATGGGGTTTCTCTTTACCTCTTTCCCCAGAGCTTGTTGGGCTTGGTTTAGGTTTCACAGCAAAGAAAGGAGGACTTGGAAGTCATGACAACCTTGGAATAAACTAGACTGGGCAGCTCCACACCCTAACAAGTTAGGGAGCCTATAGTGTCAAGACATCCGGAGGCATTTGGGAGATCAAGAAGTTGAAGAGCAGGTTAACTATTCCCTGGCAGGTTACACCAGGGAAAGAGACTCGGCAAGGTAGCCCCTGCGTGACTGTGATGTGTGTGGGTTTACAACTGAAGCAATTTCATCAACCCAAACTCATCCTGGTTTATCCAGGATTAACCAGTTTTAACCCTAAAAGTCAAGTCCTGAGATCCCCCAGTCCTGGGCAAACAGGGATCGTTGGTCACTCTACCAGAAATACCTTTCTGTAGACACTTTGCTCTTGAACAAACCGTTCTTAAGAGGAATTAGCAGAAGGAAGCTGGAACCTTCTGAGACCTCCTTCTGTCCTTCCCTAGTCCACTCAGCAACCCTGATGGCATCAACAGAGGTTTGGGGAACGGACGCTGTCAGCCCAAGTTCATACTGCTAGTCAAGTGGTGGGTAGGGTGTGTTCCCAGGTCTGTCTGTCTTCGAAATCTGTTCTTTTATTATTATTATTATTTCATATTAATGTGAGAGTATAAACAACTAGGTTACAATGTTTGTGTTTGTTAGGTTGTGGTGTGTCCTGCACCCAAGAGGTGCCCTATACACCCTTACATTGTGCTCATTGGGTGGGAGCTCACCATTCTACTCCCTGCTCCCCTCTCCCCCCAACTTGAATTGAATTGAGTTTTTCTCTTGTGTGGGCGTGTATTAGATCTACTGGCTTCATATTAGTATTGAGTACATTGGATACTTGCTTTTCCATTTGGTGTATGTGTGTGTTAGACAGTCTCATTTTGTTGCCCTTGGTAGAGTGCTATGATGTCATAGTTCACAGCAACCTCAAATCTTGGCCTCAAGCAATCCTCTTGTCTCACAGGCACTTGCCACAATACCTGGTTATTTTTAGAGACTGGGTCTCACACTTGTTCAGGCTGATCTCAAATTCTTGAGCTCAAGCAATCCACCCACCTCAGCCTCCCATGCTAAGAAGAATGTGTTTCAACTCCATCCAGGTTAATACAACAGACGTAAAGTCCCCATCTTTTATGAGTGAATAATATTCCGTGGTGTACATATACTACAGTTTGTTAATCCATTCCTGGGTTAATGGGCATTTGGGCTATTTCCATATCTTGGTATTTATAAATTGAACTGTGATAAACAATCTAATGCAAATGTCCTTATGATAAAATGATATTTTTTTCCTCTGGGTAGATGCCTAGTAATGGGATTGCAGGATCAAATACAAAATCTAATTTCAGTTCTTTAAGGATTCTCCATACTTCATTCCACACAAGCTGTGTTAGTTTGTGGTCTTACCAACATCAGAAAGGTCAAAATCTGTTCTTAACAACTACACTGTGTGAGCTGACCCAGAGCCCAGTATTTATAACGGTAGGACCTCAGTGAGTAGTTTTGAAGTGAGCCAACTGCAATAAAGGCATATAGAAATCAGGTGAATGGCTGCACAACTTGCTAGTAGCAAAGTTGAGAACAGGACCCAGACCCCTGGCTCCATAACCAAGGCTCAGTATACTAGACAGCAGGGAGGTCTACACTGTACTGAAATTTCCCTGGGTCTGAAATTAATTTCTCAAAAATACTTTGTTGAAGGTATTTCTGATACAAAGACTCAAATAGTTCTAGGTCACAAAACTTTAAAACTTTGCAACTAGGGCAGGGGCCAGATTCTTATTGGACAAGCTTCTAATTAGGCAACTCTAATAATAATCTGATATTCATGACATTTGGGTAAGTTAAAAATTGAAGCAACAGAAAGCATAATAAAAGGTTCTCCGAACCCAAGAACCTCTCTTGCAGGGAAATGGCCTGTGGAGTGAACTCTGTCCACATGAACGGTGATGGGCTATTTTGTCACATCAGGAAACTTCCAGCCGGAAGGTGACTCTTGCTAGTCTGTTGATTTTAGTGATATTTCACATCATTCCAACAGCACTACTGATGAGCCTTAAGGTAAAACGCAGTAACACATTGGCCATCCTCAGTCATTAACCTGGTAAAGTTACTTGTTCAGTGTAGAAATGAGGTTAAGACATCAATGAGCTCTAGCATCTGTGGACATCTAGTTTCAAATCCCAGCTCCATTATTTTCTAGCCATAAATGTTGGGACGCTTAGTTCCTCTAAATTTTGTTTGCTCCATCTGTAGAGGAGGAGGAGAATGGTAATGAATCAGTAAAGACATCTGACTCTTAATTATACTAATGAATTTAGTATTACTTCAACTTTCTGAAAAGCCAGAAAGAAGACAAACTCTCTTAAACCATCAAGGCAATTAATTATTAATCTGGGCTTTGCGTGGCTGTAATCTCAATATTTTGGGAGGCCTACGCAGGAGAATTGCTTAAGGCCAGGAGTTCCAGACCTGAACTGCCAAGATAGCAAGACTCCATTTCTTCAAAAATAAGAAAAATTAAGGGCTAGGCCTAGTGGCTCACACCTGTAATCCTAGCCCTCTGGGAGGCCAAGGCCAGTGGATTGCCTAAATTTACAGGTTCCTGACCAGCCCGAGCCAAGAGCAAGACCCCCGTCTCTAAAAAATACCTGGATGTTGTGGCAGGCACCTGTAGTCCCAGTTACTTGGGAGGCTCAGACAAGAGAATCGCTTGAGCCCAAGTGTTTGAGGTTGCTGTGAGCTGTGATGCCATAGCACTCTACCAAGGGCAACAAAGTGAGACTCTGTCTCAAATAAATAAATAAATAAATAAAAACTAAAAAATAGAATAATTAGCTGGCATGATGGTACACACCTGGAGTCCCAGCTACTCAAGAGCTGAGGTAGGGGGAGTTTTGCTTAAGCCTTGGAGTTCAAGGATCAGTGAGCTATGATTGTGTTACTATACTCCAGAGTGAGACACTGTCTCCAATAAAAAAAAATCTTTTTTTGAACCCTGAAGCCCATACATTCTACTGAAAAATGAACATTTACTCTGGGCCTTCACTATGAGCTTAAATATTCTTATTTCGCTTGCCTTGTCTAGAGACAGTCCTGTCTCTTTCAAATTAACTTCATGTAAGAAAGTAGAGATGCGTCATTTATTTTCGAGTACATTTTTCAAAAAGGTCCAAATTTTCTGCATTAGACGTTTGTGTTTCAGACATCTGGGGACTGATGGGGAGCATGTGCACAGGCTCCAGATTGTGACAAACTTAACCACAAACTCAGGGCACACAGGAAACCTGTCCCATTGGTAATTCTGTGCATTTTAGGACCTGTCAGCTTGCCAGTGACTCAGCTCTCTGCCTTACCTTGATTCTGTTAATCCCGGTGAAACAGAAGTTTCAGGACATCAAAAGATTGAAACTATGGGCCGGGCACAGGGGCTCACACCTCCCAGTACTCTGGGAGATTGAAGTGGGTGGATTGCCTGAGCTCACAGGTTCGAGACCAGGCTGGGCAAGAGTGAGACCCCATCTCTAAAAATAGCTGGCCTTGTGGTGAGCTCCTATAGTCCCAGCTACTTGGGAGGCTGAGGCAAGAGAATCACTTGAGTAAGAGTTTGAGGTTGCTGTGAGCTGTGACGCCATGGCACTCAACCCTGGGACAACTGAGTGAGACTTTGTCTCCAAACAAAAGATTGAGACTAGTCAGAAACCCTTCCTACCCACCCAGCACAAAGCTAAGCAACATTTATGCATTGCCCTCAGTGTTCAGCCCCCTGCACCAGGTGGGTGTTTTAAATGTAGGTTTTATTATTATTATTCAGGTATGGCGAGGCCATTTATTTTAATTACTCACGATTCCCAAGAGGAGGGGTGAGGTCACAAAGGGGATGGACCAGAAAGCCCCAAGAAAACATGGCAAGAGCCTACACTGGTTTCTACAGAGGAAAGTGGCAAGGGGGAGGGGAGCAGGTTTAGGATTGGTCCGTTTGAGTAATTTCAGGAGGTACTAGGTGAGGGGCTGTCCTGAGTGGCTGGTACCTCGCTCTGTGATTAGGACAGGGGAATACGAGCCCTGTGAGAGCCCAGTGAAAGAGGGGTTCAGAATGTGAGCCTGGGACTGGCTGGTCTGCAGCCAAGAGCACGTGTAGGAGAGTCCATTACTGTCTCTAGAAACTGGGCAGCTCTGAGAATCATAGACTCTCCCAGGTCAGCAAGGCCCCGAGATGACAAGGCAGTAGGAAATATGAAGATTTGAGAAACCATTATTAACACAGTGGGGCAGCAGCCTTGGTTCTGTGCCGGGCTCAGGGCAGCCTGTCTGCAGTACACAGCCGGGTTCCTAGGCCTGGAGCAGGTGACTGCCTTGTAGATGTGAGATGTCCTGAGTCCTGTTCTGACGTCCTTCCTGAACTAGAGTCCCCCTTTCCTCCCTCACTTGCAGTACAGAGTAGCAGGGGTGGGTTTTCACTTCTATTCTTTCTAGAAACCCAGTGCTCGGCCAGCACAGTCCAGCGAACAAGGAGGCTTTGTGGAGGAACCTCACGGGTGTTGCATTTTTTCCTTCCTTGTAACTGCTTTGGCTTCTGTTTATTTTCCAGGAAAAGGCCAGCCAGGATTTGGTGGCCTTGTTTCAATATCTGTTCCTGGTATTGCCTGCAGGGCCCCTCTGTCCAGCCCTCCCCCGACACAGCTGGTTCTCCATAGACTGAGGCCTTCGAGAGGCAGGCAGCCCTTTGCTGACACACACCTCTTTCTCATGGGAAAGGCTTTGTCCTGGGCTGCTAAAAGTTTAGCAGCCCTGACCCAAGTGAGGACTGGGGGTGAGGCCAAGTCCAGCTGGCAGTTTCGCGTCTGGGTCAAGGGGCGTGAAATGCATGAGAAGGTCGTCCAGTCGATGAGTGCGAGTCCTTACTATGGGGTGTCCCTCTGTGTATTGATAGATTTTAAAATAGCAACAACAGTTAATAGTTGCTTCAACATCGCCAGAAGGAACACTTCTAATTATTCATAACTTACCTTTTATTTGGAACATTAATCTGCCCATATGGCTGCAACTCCCTGAGCTGGGCTGGTCCAGAGCATCTGTGGGGGAGAAAGGGGAGACCCAGCAGGGGCCTCTGTCCACTCCTGCCCCCCCTTGGATCCCGGCACTAGTGTCCAATGGCAGAGAGTGACAACCCTGAGTGAGTGACGTTCACTAGAGAGTTCCACAGACCGGGGGGGGGGGGGGCAGGGGACTGGCCTGGCCCAGCCAGGAAAGAGAGGTAAACCTGTCCTTTTCCTCAGTGATGGGACAGCAGGAGGAGGAGGGGCGGTAGCCCGATGAAGAGTGAGGGGAGGCCAGGCATGATGACGCCCTGCTCAGCTCTCAGCTCCCTGAGGTGAGATAAGAGCCAGGAGGGGCCACATTTCCCCACTCTCTGAAGAGCATGCGGGGTGATGTCTGCTGAGACGGAAGATTGATGGCGACTTTTCACTGCTCGCTTGCCCTTGCACAAAGGGCGGGTTCTCAGGAGAAAGTACAGTGAAAAACACAGGAGTTTTGTCATTAAACCTGGTTCAAGTCCTAGCATTGCGGTGTACCAAGGACTCTGCGTTTCTCCATCTATAAAAATGCAACAACAACAAAATCTGTCTCACAGGTTTGTGGAGGTGTGAAGGTGAAACATGCTAGGAGGGAAAGCCCAGGCAGGCGTGCAGCCAGGTGCCATCGGGTAACCCTGTCTTTGCCCCACAGTCCAGCTGTCCTCTGGCCCCCTGCCTTGGCCACACCCACTCTTGCCTCTGAGCTCTCCCTGTGCTGTTCCCTCTGATTATAAATCCCTCCCAGTCTCCTCTCTCCCTACTCAAAGCAGCTGCAGTTGGGCTTTTTAGTGCAGCATCCTCCCACATTCCTGCTCTTCCCCCCACCTCGGGCTCTGCCCCACCTGACAGTTAGCCACAGTGGGTTGGACTGTTGTGCCTGTGAGTGCCTTATCGCCCTAATTACACTGCTAGACACAGCTCGTGGGCATTGACCAGCCTCCAGCGTTCCTCTCTGGGTTTGTCACTGAGTGAGTGGCTCTGGACACGCTCTGGGCACTTGTCTCTTGGCATCTGTACCTAATTCAACCCCTGTACACCTCGGGAATCACTGTAGGTGCCCTGGAGATTGTCCCTGTCAGAAGCACTCAGGTAAGTTAAGAAGGGCAGACTCTCCTGTTTGGGCAGAGTCTACAAATAGGAAGTGACCCAAGTGACATTGGGTTTCCCTATCACCTCTGTGGCCCAGCCGTTGTACCCAGTGGCTTACATTTTCTCTAACTGTCAGAGGGTCCCTAGGATGCTGGATGTTTATAGCTGAAGAAAGCAAACTTTGGAGGCACATATACTTAATTGGTAATATTTGGTAGAGAATAATTTCGTATACGTAACTGAATATTTCCGCTCCAGGCCCTGTACTGGAGAGATGAATAAGCCAGGTGTGGCCCCCAGCTCACTTCAGGGAGCTCCCAGCCCAGGTGAAGAGTAAGGTCCTCTTCCTCTCCAGGGTGTATTCCTGTGTCATTGTCACTGCAGTTACTTCCAATTCAGCACAGTTTAGGGATGATTACCAGGTAATTCTATACACAATCTCTCATTTGCTCCTCAAAACATTCTGAAGAAGGGAAATTATTATTATTCATTGACATTCTCCAAGTGCCTGGAGTATCGTGTGACACACAGGAGTGGGTAATTCAATTTTTAATTGGGTGAATTTCCATTTTACAGATGAGGTTCGTGATAGTTTGGAACCCATGGGCAAGGTGAAGCTAGGACCCGAAGCATGAGTGTCTTCTGTTTCTCCACCTCACTTCTCAGAGGAAACACCAGTTCTTGCCTTTCCCCACTTGCCCTCCTTCTCATCCCCAAATTACTATATTGTTTGTTCCAGCACCTTCTAAGTCAGCCACCACCATGAATTGATTTCCTCATTGGCCAGCTGATGCCGGGTCCCAGCTATTCCTATTGCCATGTATTGGACTCAAGAATGGAGACTCCAGGCTCTGCACCTGTGGCACAAGTGGCTAGGGCACAAGCCACATACATCTAAGGTGGTGGGTTCGAATCCAGCGGGGGGCCCGCCAAACAACAATGACAGCTGCAACCAAAAAATAGCCGGGCGTTGTGGTGGGTGCCTTTGGTCCCAGCTACTTAGGAGGCTGAGGCAGGAGACTCCCTTGAGCCCAGGAGTTGGAGGTTGCTGTGAGCTGTGATGCCACTGCACTCTATCCAGGCGGACAGCTTGAGGCTCTGTCTCAAAAAAAAAAATGGAGACTCCAGTCCTCAAAGACCTTGTCAAGTGAAATAAGAACATAAGAACACCCCTCCCTTCTCCCTATAAAAGTGGCTGAACATTGAGCTGCTCTGGGAGAGAAATTCAACCAAAAGCTTAAAGAAAATGCCTCAGTCAAGAACCTAACTCCTCCCCTGTCTCCCTTCAGATAACAATCAAGACAGCACAGGCAGAGCAGCCTCAGAGGCAAAATGCCACGAGCTAATAAAAACCAGTGCTATTAATGTCCAATTAATGCAAATGTGAAGAGCGTTGCTCTCCAACCTCTCTGACTCTAATCCAACAGCTCTCACCACGCAGCCAGCCTGGTGTGGTTGGAGGCTTTGCTTTCTGAGCGTGTACCTGGAAAACAAACCTTGGAGATTTCTCTCCTACACACCCTTATCTAGCTGGAGATGACTGGGGCTCTATTAGATGAGTTCATGTTTCCCGCCTGGGCCATCTCGTGCAAGTTGCTGATGTTTGACCAAGATGCCCCTCTTCTGTCTGATCTTATAGTTCTGCCCCCTGCAGCCCCCACTCATTCGTTCATTCGATCGGAAAGCGTGGAGTCAGCATGCTGTGTGCAGGCCAACTGCTCATCACGGCAGACGCGAAGCTCCCCGCAGGGCAGAGGGGCTGGGGATTTGCCTCCCCTGGGCCCTCCAGGTCTGGTCTCCTCCCACGATATTCCTTCTTCAGAGGCTTCATCAGCATCTCCCTCTCTCTCTATGCTCTTCTTCAAAGCTGTTTTCCTATCGTAAAACTCTGTCTGGTGCTCCCATGAATGCATCATCCTGTGTTTCTCCTTTCTCATCCAGACTTCCAAACAGAGTAGTGTGTGTTCTCAAAGCGCACTCCATCTTCACATCGCCTCAACCCACAGCAACCCATCCCCCAACTTGGGTCGTAACTGCTCTTTCTAAAGTCCTCTATGCCCTCCCAAGGTTCGAGCAGCAGACATTCTTTGTCTCTGTTTTGCTAATGTGTTACTGCTATGAATGGCTCCTCCGCTCTCAGGAACTTCTCTCTCCTTGTTATCTCTGTCTAAGGCTCTGGTGCAGGGGTCCTTAAACTTTTAAACAGGGGGCCAGTTCACTGTCCCTCAGACCGTTGGAGGGCCAGACTGCAGGCCCCTGGACAGTCGACTGCTAAGCAGGACAGGCAGTGGCAGCAAAAACACCCGGCGGGCCTGATAAATGTCCTAGGCAGGCTGCATGTGGCCCGCAGGCCGTAGTTTGAGGACTCCTGCTCTGGTGGGTCCTTCCTCCTCCTCCCAGTTCTCAGTCCTGCTGGCCTGCAAACAACCTGGCCACTTCTCTGGATATTCCTTCTTTTCTTTCATTCTTTTCTTTTTTTTGAAACAGAGTCTCACTCTGTCACCCTTGGTAGAGTGCTATGGCATCATAGCTCACAGCAACCTCAAACTCCTGGGCTCAAGTGATCCTCTTGCCTCAGCCTCCTAAGTAACTGAGACTACAGGTGCCCACTACAATGCCCAACTATTGTTTAGAGATGGGGTCTTGCTCTTGCTCAGGGTGGAGGCAATCCACCAGCCTCAGCCTCCCAGAGTGCTGAGGATTACAGGCATGAGTCACCACACCAGCCTGTATACTCCTTCTTGTTGCAATATTTCATCTGCCCACATTTTTTTTTCCCCACATGTTTTTAACAAGAATTTGTCTGCTGATGGCTTTACTACGTGACTCTCTAAGTCACCAGATAGAGACTCAATACTGGGACATTAACTGAATGTCTGCTAGACATTGACACTTTGATGTCCTACAAACAGCTTAAACTCAACTTGTCCCAAACAAAACACGTTTTGTTACTCACCTTTCTCTAAACCCGTTTGCACCTCCTGTGTCTTTTTTTTCATGTCATTTGCTGGCACAAAAATTCTGTTGATCATCTAAATATGAATCCTGGCTTTTGGCTTTGATGAGAACTGTCAGTTTCTTCTTTTTTTAAAATCAAAGCTTAATCTCCTTTCTTACCTTTCTGTTATGCCTTTTCAGCTCCTCATCTCTCCCCTGGATAAGTTCCACTTTCTTCCATCTGCACACTTCTCCTCCCTTCGCCATCCCCCCACTTGGCTCCCCACTTCGTTCCCTGGTCCAGTTGGGTCCAGTCCCCTGGCTCTTCCTTCCCTGCCCACGTCCTGTCCACTGAATTGCTACCCAGAGAGGTCTTAGAGGGGGCTCTAACAAAATCAAATATTTTGACCTGGTTGTTTGTACCCTCCCATTAACCTGGAATGAATTTACTTTAAAACAAACAAAAGTGAATGCATATTAGGCTAGGTGTGGTGGTGTATGTCTGTAATCCCAGCGCTTTGGGAGACTGAGATGGGAGGATCCCTTGAGAGCAGGAGTTTGAGACCAGTCTGTGCAACACAGTGAGACCCTGTTTCTATAAAAAGTGTTTAAATTAGCCAGATGTGGTTGCTTGGGTCTATAGTCCCAACTGCCTAGGAGGCTGATTGCTTGAGCCCAGGAGTTTAAGGTTATAGTGGGCTATAAATCATGTCACTGCACTATAGCCTGGGTGACAGAGTGACACTCCATCTCTAATAGCATTTTTAAAAAAAATACATAAAAATGAAATAAAGTCTGTGTCTGACTGTGTTGTCTCCCAACCTGGAACCCTTCAAGGGATCCCTACCACTGATGGGATATAATATCAGCTCCCAAACCTGGAAGCACTGGGTGTTATCTACCTGCCCATCTGGATTCATTTGCATCTTTCTCTGCCTTGGTTGACCAGGAAGGCCAACCTCCACCAACTGGCTTGGCCAAGCCTTCTATCTTCTGAAAAGTTTTTTCTCTGCCTCTGTCTTACTCAGTCACAGATTCCTCAGAGGCTGCAGCTCTTGAAGTGTGGTGGTTGTGGGTGGGGTGGGGGTCTTGTCAAAGCCACAGCACTGCTCTCTCGCAAGCCCTGGCCTCCCTCCTTTCCCTCTTCTGGCCCAGGGGAAGTGGGGGCTCCTGGGTTCATATTTGTTAACCCAGGTGTCTGACCATCCATTGTTGGTTTTCCTTCACTCTGCTCAGCTTGTAAATATCCCCACTGGCCACCCTGCGGGCTGCACCTGCTTCCTGAAGGACTCATTCAAGGGCTGGCAAGTGGTGCTTGCTATGGCCTGGCCACTGCCCCATCTCCTGCCTTCTGTCCTCGGGCGTCGTGTCTCAGCAGTATCCTCTGCTCCTGCTGGGGCTCCTCTGTAGGAGCCAGGCTTTTCCTCCCAGGCTTTGCCTGCTGTAGCCCTCTGCCAAGAGCATCCTTTGCACTAAGATCCATCGGAGGCATCACCTCTTCCTAGAAAGCTTCTGTCTGTCCTAAGGTAAGCTTAGGGTTCTGTCTACTTTCATTATATTTGGAACATCCTTATGAAATCCCTCCTTTATCTTAGCACTAGGATCACAGAATTTAGTGAAGGCTTCTTGGGTTCAAACCCCAATCCTGCCTCAACTTTCCCCTCTGAAACCCACAAGTCCCTGCCTTGTGGGACCCTGGTGCTTCAATAAGTGAGGTCATGTGTGCCGACTGCCTGACGGGGCTGGGTACAGAGAAAAGCTTGGCAGCTGTGACCTTCCAGTCTCTGTCTGTTTCTTTCTCCTGACAAAGATCTCCAGGAAGGGAGGGACATCTTCTTATCTAACTTTTATTGCCCAAATGCAGTTTAGTGCTTGGCATATAGGAGGTGTTTAAAGAAGAGGTGTTGACAGAAAGAAGGAATAAAAGATGAAAAGGGGAAGGAGGGAGGGAGAAGGGAAGGAGTGAGGAAGGAGAGTGTCATGCTAGAGGGAATCAGGCTGCAGAAATCTCTGTAGAAGAAGGAGAAGGGATCTCTGCTCAACTGGAAGGGGGTCGGAGTGGCGGGAAGGAGGAGTCCCACAGTCAGCTGGGAGGGCAGTGGTGGGGGGATGAGCAAACACGGGGGCAGAGTCCAGGGGCTTGGGAGGTAACAGGGCACGCCATGGGCAGGGGCTGGGCTCTACTGGGCTGTGGGCTCCAGCAGGCATGTGAAGGTAGTGGGCTGCGGCTGGACTGGCCAGGTAGCAGGTCCAAAGTACTTCTTGTACCCTGAGTGAAAGTTGAATCCTATTCTGAAGGTGATGGGGAGCTACTGAGGGGCTGGGAGCAGGGGGTGGGCTGACTGCTGCCCTGTCCTATCCCTACACATTCTGATGGGCATCTGCCCCGCACCAGCCTTTCCCAGCCTTTGTCCTCGTCACCAGTTGTCATCTTCAGCATTTGTCATACCCATGGTGATGATTAGGCCAATGAGCGTGGCACTAAGACAGACCCAGGTTCTGTATGACCTTAGCCAGGTTGTTGGACCTTGTTTTTCTCACCTGTAATGTGGGCACAAAGTACCACCTCTTCCTGCAGGGATGTTATGAGGTGATGTGAGTAAAACACTTCGGGCCCTGTCAACGATCCCCGCTCTCACTGGGCCTATCCCGCTGCTCTCACTGGTCCTATCCCGCTGCTCTCACTGATCCTATCCCGCCACCCTCCTGTGCTTTGCTACAGCAGTGGCAGTGCGGCTGGTGCTCAATCTGAACAAGTCTGGTCATTTGTCAGGGGCCTCAGAAATCCCTGGCAGCCTCTGGAACATGAAGGGCCTTGGGGAGTTTTTCATCAGAAGCTGTTAAGATTGCCTAAGTTTCTTTTTATCTCTCACCACAAAGAAACTTGTACTTAATCTCTGCAAACAGACACCACACAGTATCCTCAAAGGGTGCCAGGAGGGTCGCTGGCTTCCTAGTGTGGGCCTTCGGCACATTCGGAGCTGATGAAGAGGCTCAAACAGTCCTATCTGCCTGCCAAGACTCCCTCATTTCCCTGATTTGAAATCAGGAAGGCATCCTTGTACCGTAATTCTTCTGAAACAATTTACTTTTTCAAATTACTTTTTCTAATTTAATTCTGAGGGAACACAAATCACGTATTCTGAGTCATTGTCTTGTCTTATTAAAAGTGTCAACTCCAAATATCCACTATCCACTGCCAGTCTCAGCTCTTTCTGCTGGCTGTTTATAAATTAGTTAGTTAGTTTTATTTTTTTTTTGAAACAGAGTGTCCCCAGGCTAGAGTGCCATGGTGACGCGTCATAGCTTACAGCAACCTCAAACTCATGGGCTCAAGTGATCCTCCTTACTGAGTCTCCCAAGTAGCTGGGACTACAGGCACCTACTGCCACGTGTGCCCAGCTAATTTTTCTATTTTTAGTAGAAGCAGAGTCTCGCTCTTGTTCAGGCTGGTCTTAGATCTCAAGCGGTCCACCCACCTCTGCCTGCCAGAGTGCTGGGATTACAGGCATGAGCCACTGAGCCCAGCTAGCTACTTTTTTAATTGATAAAGGAATTTGAGTCGAATCATATGAAATTGCTATTTGATGAGGGAAAAATGAAAAATACTAGTGATTTCACATGATTAGCCTAACACAGCACCGTGAGCAGGTTTCAGAGGTACAGAGGCACGCGGCTCTTTCCCCCACTTCAGTCTCCCGTTTCCCCTCCTCAATTCACTGTTGCCAGTGAGCTGGAGAATAGTGAGCACACGCCTTAATCCACAAACGCACGGGAACGTGAAGCACCGTTGTTTAGTCTTTGTTCATTTGGCTGCATCTCTTAGAAATTATCCCTACGGACTCATCCGTGGGCTTTTTTTGTTTGTTTGTTTGTTTTGCAGTTTTTTTTGGCTGGAGCTGGGTTTGAATCCACCACCTCCGGTATATGGGGCCGGCGCCCTACTCCTTGAGCTGTAGGTGCCACCTTCATCTGTGGTTTTTAACCAGCAGCTATGAATGTTGTTTCCAGCCTTTTGTCACCATGAACAATGTTCTGACATCTTTGTTATGCACAAATATACGCAGCGTACATCTCCAGACGGGACTGTGATCTTAGATTTTAGAGCTGTTGACAGATCCCCTTTAAAATGGGTGCCCTGGTGAATGTTGCCTAGGTAATGAGCCTTCTCTGCCTGCACTGCGCCTTCCCTCGTGACTCAAAGGTGCCTTTTGCTCTACAGCATCTCCTGTTTATCAACAGACTGAACTAAAGCGAGCTCAGGGCGCAGTGCAGTGTCCACTGGCCTATCAGCCCTTGGGTCCCTTTCCCACCCTCTCCTGCTGCTTTGTGTGGGTGTGGGTGGAGAGCTGGAACCAAGTCATCTCCCATCGCAACTTCTGGCGATATCTCTAGTTGTCAGGGCTAGGGCAAGGCTGCCTAGGTGTCTGCAGACATCGAGGGACTAGAGGCCTGTAAGGCACAGGCCGGTCCCCGAGGACACAGAGTGACCAGCTTAAACTGTCAGCCTGAGAACTCCTGCTGGATCCCTGAAGCTCACCGAGCAGCTGCTGGGGGCCAGGCAGGTGCTGAGTCCTGAGACCAGAGTGGGAAGTGAGACAAGCTCGCTCCCTGCTCATCCAGAGCCACAGAGAGCGGCGCGTTGATCTGGGGAGGTGGCTCCACCGAGCATCTAGATCTAAGACCCACCAAGGTGGGGGTTGCTTTACTCACAGGAGAGTCTCTGGGACAACTGGGACCCCTAAGACCTGGAGGTGCCACCTCCTCATGCAGGCTGAGCTATAAGGGGGTGGGGCGGAGAATCAGAGGACCCCAGCTCTGCCAGGGTGGCATGTCCACACTCCAGCCCTTTTTTTACACCAGTTGAGAAAGTTCCCACCATAATTCTGCCCAGACCACTCTCCTACACCTCTGGTTTACCCAGGTAACCCCTGAGTATCAAATCTCAGCTCAGCTAGCATCTCCTCCAAAGACTCCTCCTCTGACCTTGGGACCAGCTCTGCCACCTGCTGCTCTTTGCTGATTGCACCACAAACCTGCCCTGTGGCATCACTTGCACCCCGATTGCACGTAAAGTTGGGGTTTCCAGCTAATGAAAGTGCCATGATAGTGGGGAACAGGGCCTCAGGGCCGAGGGCCTGGCCTGTGTCCCGCTTCTCCTATTTACTGAATGACTGGGAGCAAGTTTCTTAACTCCCTTGGGCCTGCTTCTGTGCAAGGACAAAGGTGGTGCTTCCTGAGGGGTCGTGAGGGTGAGACAAGACAACACGGGAGCACAGGACAGCAGCTGGCCTGCAGGCCCACCCAGACAAGACAACACGGGTGCACAGGACAGCAGCTGGCCTGCAGGCCCACCCAGACAAGACAACACGGGTACACAGGACAGCAGCTGGCCTGCAGGCCCACCCAGCACATACCGGCTATTCTTGCTCATCCATTATCTCTGGTGGCCAACATGGCTGGGGGCTCAGTCCTTGTTGAATGATGAATGAATGACTCGGAAGCTCAGAAATGTTAAGGAAGCTGCTGAGGGTCACACAGCTACTGTGGAGCAGAGCCAGGATCTGAACACCCAGCTCTGCCCCTGAAGCCCACGTCTCATCACATGTCACCTGCTCCCTACGGTGATCCTGCACCGGCCGCTCCCCACCCCCAGCCTCTGCAACTTCCGTGGGGGAAATGCTGAGCATTTGGCTGGGGTCTGAGCCCGGCAGGCAGCGCTGGCACACCCTGGGATGATGGGCCAGAGCCCTTTGTTTCCTGCCTTCCTGCATAATCTTCGGCTCAGCCCTGGGCCTGTCCAAGTCACAGCCAGAGTGTCTTTACCCAGTCACCTTGCAGTCCCTCCCTCTCCTTGGCCCCCATCTGCCGGCTAGACCTTGTGCATATTCTGGGCAATCCAATTCCTTCAATTCTTATCTTTTCTATCTTCCTTAACTCAAAGCCCTCTTTCAGATAAGGAGAGGAGAATGACAATCAGGAAGACAGGCTCCATGTAACTAAATGCACAAACTGTGGGAGGGATACGGACCTCCCAGCTGTGTTGGGGACCTGGGGCCCCAGCAGCATCACACCCTCTGGAGAGCACGAGGTTCAGTAACAACAGCAACTACTAACATATTTCTAACCAGCAGTCCTGGGCAAAGAGCCCAGTCCTTTAGAATCCCTGAATCATTTCATTTGTAAGGAAGGGTGTTTTGAGTGCTACTTTTTGGAAAAGTGAATCAACGCTCACTAAGGGTGAGCAAGTCAACCTCCATCACATTGCTGGAAAAGGAATTAGGGCTGAGGCCATCGGACACTGAAACGATTGTCCCCTTGATCTTAGCCGAAAGGCTGAGAAGTGATACTGAAACTACTCTCTTGTTTTAACTCTGATTTTTTTTTAAGAGTTAAATGTGTATTGAGGTCCAGGTGCTGCGCAAAATGTGGGTGAAACAGAAGTGAGCAGAACAAAACCTCCGCTCGCAGAAAGCTAATATTCTGGTGGGAGACAGACATTAAACAAATAACCGGCTCGGCACCTGTGGCTCAAGCGGCTAAGGCGCCAGCCACATACACCTAAAGTGGCGGGTTCGAATCCGCAGCCCGGGCCTGCCAAACAACAATGATGGCTGCAACCTAAAAATGGCCAGGCATTGTGGTGGGCACCTGTGGTCCCCGCTGCTTGGGAGGCTGAGGCAGGAGACTCGCTTGAGCCCAGGAGTTGGAGGTTGCTGTGAGCAGTGAAGCCACAGCACTCTACCGGGGGGGG
>CAUYQV010013095.1:0-23346 GCA_963574575.1 Galagoides demidoff | reverse complement strand
TCTTACGAGGGTACAAGTGAACCTTTCTAAGAGTAGAATATGAAAGTTTTAACACAATAACTAAGAAAATGACGTGAAGGCTATGTTAACCAGTTTGATGGAAATGTTTTAAATTGTATGTGAAAACACCACACTGTACCCACACTGTACCCCAGAACATAGTTTATAGTTACCATTCAACAAAAAAAAAAAAAAAAAAAAAAAAGGAAAAATAATCCATGCCTAGCGTGAACAAAGTCAAAACTCCAATGAAGCTGTAAGGGCTGACCTCGTAAGTAAATGGTACCCCCTGACTTACTCTGCTACCGTAAACAAGCATGTCTAGAAACAAACGGCCAATCGATGGTGAAGCTCTCCAGACTCGTCCCAACCTATCTGTTTGTCTGTGTAGCTGCTGTGTTGATCTCAGAGAAGCTGGATTTATTTAGGATTGCCATAGAAACGACATGAAGATGCATTTTCCACCAAGCACACCTAGCAACTCTGTGGACGTCTGTATATCCAATTCGTCCATAGTTACCCTGGGGATTTCGCAGAGTGCAAAGGCCTTGCCATGTCTTCAAGCCTCCGATTATAAACTAGCATGTTGGTGATTTTGTTTCTCTGCCCGGGAAAGAAGGTGCTTTCCGTGGTTACACACTCCTACCCCGGGATAGACTGCAGAGCAAACCTATGCCTAAACAAAGGCAGTGATTGAGAGCCCTCTTGTTGCTACATTGTTTATGTGAAAATAATTTGCCTCCTGTAAAGTCGTCCTACTTAGTAAGGATTTTAGCATTTCACCAGGAGTGCATAGGACAATTTCAGCATTCATTTTTTCCCCTGCTTTTAAATGTGTTATTTAAATCCTTCACCAAACATCACAAAATCACGTGAACTTACTGCTCAATAACCCAATATTGTCATCTTCCAACACACTAACTCCACAAAGATTTAATTTTAGTTAAAAAAAAAATCTGTTAAACCAATCTCTGGTGAAATTTTAATAGATTAATTTTACTGTTATACTTATTTGATGAACAATTCCTCCACTGATGCTCTACAAAGAGACAGGATGTTAAATTGTACAGCAAGAACAGCTTTACTGTAGAAAATTAAAATAATTGAATTCTAGACTGGACCTTAAAAGGACTTTAAAAATGAGTCGGTCTTTCCTTAATTTGAAAGGTTATATAACCAGGGTGATACAGCTGGCTAGGAACAAAGCTTGGTCTAGACTCAAGGACACTAAATTGTTACTCACTCAACAAATATTTAACATCTATGGTAAGCTTGATAAGCCCTGGGTAGTGAGTATGTAACAATATATGCAACATAAACTTTGACCTCAAGAAATCCACGATACTGTAAATAAAAGCTGAAGATTTGTAGAGTCTCTGGTTTCTTTGCTCATCTTCAGATTGGTCCAGGTATGTATTTTCTAATTGTCTTAATCAAGGGTATTACTCAGATACGAGTAAGTGAACAAGAGCAGAAGAAAAATAATTGAAAGGAAGAGTCTGAATGAACTTTAATAAAGAATATGGCTGAGAAAACAAAGTAATGGAAGACAGGAGAGGAGACATATTGGACACAAAGGTCTTGAAATGAGAAGTTGTATCGTTTTTCTCTGTGGTCACTGAGAAAGACACAAAGGAGATGGGGAATCCGGCAGAGTTTGAGGTTGGTAAGAAGAAACATATGGCCCTTAGCCATTGTTCAACTCACAAGGAGGTAAATAAACTGCGGTATATGTATGCCATGGAATTCCACTCAGCTGTAAAGAAATATGGAGACTTTACGTCTTTTGTATCACCTGGATGGATTTGGAGGACATCCTCCTAAGTAAAGTATCACAAGAATGGAAAAGCAAGTACCCCATATACTTGATACTAATATGAAACCAGTAGATGAACAAGCTAGACAAGGACAATTCTAAAGGTACAAAAATCAACCAAGGGCTGATAGGAGATTGTAATGATTTGTATTCGCTCATAAACGGCTGTAAGGATGAACAGCATTCTATTGTCTGGATAACTAGATAAGATGAGCTACCATCTTCTGCGAGCAAAGAAAGAGTAATCAGCTTTGCTTCAGCAGATATTAAATTAAATTTTGGATAAACTAATCCTGAAGTGCCCTTGCTCTTCTGAAGGAGGTATATGGAAAGAAGGGGGACGTACCATTTATAGATTAGTTGATGACTTTGGACTAATCTCTCCTGAGCTGGTCCCTGGCATTGTGCTCCTCTGTGAGGAGATCGCAGAGTGTGTGGAGAGGAGGAAAAGGAAAGACCCAGGACGACTCTGGGGATGCCTGTGTTGGGCATCTAGAAAGAGAAGGAGGAGTCTGAAAAAGAGACACGAAAAAGGTGAGTTGAAGAGCAAAAATTGAGAAATGTAAATAACTATTTCAAGAAATGTGGCTCTTGATGGAGGATAAAGTGAACATTTGTTGGGGGAGGAAGGTGAGTAGCTAAAATGCTATATGTTGAAACATGTAAAAGATGGTTATGCGTCAACCATCAAGAGAAGAGACCTTCACAACAAAGAACCTGAGGAGAAGTGGTTGGGTGGGGTGGTGTGGATTGAAGTCATTTTCCAAAATAGTGGAGTCGGGACCAGAGCATCAGGAGGTTCAGATGGAAGAGGAGGAGGGCTGATGCCACTTCCCATGCCCCATGGCCACAGGGGAGGAGGGACGGCATTGGACGGAGAGGATTCTTCTTTTGATTGGGATTGCCAGAAGTACAGATGCTTCTATCTGATGCTTCCCCATTTATCTGTCAATTAAGAAGAAGGATCACCTGTTAGGAGTGACGTGGAGAGGTGGGGGTGGAGTTTAGAGCAGGTGGGGAGAGCTGATATTTTCTCTTTGGGAAACTGAGAAAGACCTGCCCAGAAAACATGTGTGTGTTGCTGAGCTCCATGGAGGGCCCAGTGGAAGGTGAAGACCACGTTCCCTCCCACGCCTCACACCTGCTCAACTGAGTGATTTCCTCATCGGTATCGAGCATCACAGAAGAATTGGATAAAGGAAGATTTGTGACTTTGCCAGGCAGATAGTGTGGAGGTACACGGAGATACGTTAGGGCAGAAAATATATTTCCTGAGCATATGTGAAGTGACGGAGTGCCGAATCTAAATTTCTTACAAAAGGAAGTGAATCCAGGGAGACACTGGTAACTTTACAGAAAAAAGTAGGCACTAGGGAGCCCATAAAGGAGAAAGCCCAGGCATAGAAAAATAAACTTAGTGAGGACCTAGGCAGACAGGCTGTGGTGTCTGCTAATTCAAGAAAACAAAAAGCCACACAATTATTTCTATGTGAATAGTGCATATTTCATTAAGAATATGTGACTTTATAGCCTAAAGAAAGTATAGAAATCATCATTTAAAATGGACCAGATGGATAAATGTATTTATAGATAGAAAGTTACTTACTGTTTTCTATTGTAATTTTCTTTAAAAGGTTGAGATTTCCTGCCAAAAAATTACGTTACATTACAAACTGTCTCCAGAAAGGGGCTTCAAAATCAGAAGTAAATGTTAATGTAGGTCTAACACTCCCAGATAAGTATCAGAAGATAGCGGAGGCCAGAAGTATTCTCTTGCTCAATCTGATGGGAACAGGAGGAGCATGAAGGGAAAGGCTAATGTTGCCTATGACGCATCTTAAAAAATATTGAAGGAGAGAGGTTTTATGTTATTACATGATGCGATTGAGTCTGTGTGCAGGAAATGGTGATACTTCATGAAGGCCTTGTTTCTTTTCAGAGAAAATGTAGAAAGAGAGACTCTCAGATGACAGAGCCAGGGGCTGCTTCTGTCAGAGAACTCGTAAAAATGGGATGGCCATGAGATAGCCACTCAGTATCCTAGTTCATAAATTCGAGTGAGAATTTTTGTGACTGTGAGAGTGTTGTTTGAAGCAATATGTATTTACATTTCCAAAAATGTGTATGAAGATTTTAGATGCATGATATTTATAGGATTTAAAATATTCATATTGCACATAATTGAATCTCTTCCAAGTGTCATACACGATGCCTCACAAGTGATAGATTTTATTTAATTTTATTCTCTCTCTGAATCCTATGACATAGGTAATATTACAGCTGTCATAATCATATAACCATAATCACATTTTATACAAAATGAAACTGAGGCTCAGAAAACTTAAATGGCTTTGTCAAAGTCACAAAGCTGATAATTGATTCTTATTCGGCCTAGCCAGGCAGATAAAACCCAAAGGTGAGCTCATTAATGAAATTTTAAAGCAGAGTTCAATAGTATTTGATGATATTGTATCAGTAAGAATACTTTCAATTGATGTATGCTTTACAAATGCACTTTAAGTAACAATGATAAACTAGCAAAAGTAATCACAAATATGAAATACAATAAATCTTCCTGTAAATATAAAATCAACTCAATAATCAAGAATAATTTGTTTATTCATTGTGAGTCATCTTAGGTATTCCAGTAGATAAATCTGTACTAAGTATGTTCTGTACTATCTTATACTCACATTATCATGGCCTAACTCAAAAAGCTCAGCTAATTTTGAGTCATTAACAGTCCCCTGGTTTGCTCTCCCTCCCCTGGACAGGCTGTGCCCTGAGAGGTCCTGGCGAGGTCAGGATTCATCTTTCTAAAGAAGCCTCTAGGGAAGGAGGCCGCGGTGATTATTTATCCTCTAAGGACTGTTAGGTCAAGTGATGTTCAATGTTACTTTCTATTTTCATTTATCTTTTTCTACTTTCGTTGCCTGTACTTTAGGGGGCATATCCAAAAACTCATGGCCCAGATTCCTACCATGGAACATACAAGGTAATTTTAATAAGTCTATCAAAGGACTTCTCAGTACAAACCTTACAGACCAGAAGACGGTGTGATGATATATTGAAAATACTAAGAAAAATATCTTAGCTGGAAAAGCTGTCCTATCAAACGAAGGTGAGATAAAGAGTTTCCAAGATACACAAAAGCCGAGGAAGTTATTACCACAAAATTTACCTTACAGGAAATGCTAAAGAGAGTTCTTCAAGTGTAAAGAAAGGATGCTAATCATTATGAAAGTATAAAACTGACTGTAAAATAGGTGCACAGTCAAATTGAGACTGTGCTAATAATGTAGTGCATAAGCCATCTACATCTTCAATGTGAATGCTAAAAGTCAAAATTATGAAAATAGTAATAGTTATAATAATTTTGGGGGGTTATATAATATATAAGTTAAAAAAGTGACACCAAAAACATAAATATGGGAAGGGGAGTAATATAATTTTTGTATGTAATCAAAATTAAGTATTATCAGTTTGAAATAGCTGGTTATGACTTCAAAATGTTTTTGTAAGCCTCATGGCAACCACAAAGCAAAAATCTGTAATAGACATGTAATAGATTTAAAATAAGGAATCAAGGTATACCGCTAGAGAAAATTACTTGATCACAAAGGGAGATAGAAGGAGAGGAAGAAAAGAACCCAAAACAACATAAGAACCAGAAAACAATAAACGAAACGTCAGTAGTAAGTCTTTATGGATGATTACCCTGACTGTAAGTGGATTAAGTTATCCAAACAAAAGAGTAACTGAATAGATTTTTTTTTTTAAGACCAAATTATATGCTGCCTAGGACAGACTCGCTTCACAGTTAAGGACACACACATATTGAAAGTGAAGGTTACTTTCTATTTGTGCGTGAAAGTGTAACTTTCATCAAGCTGAGCCTTTCCTGTTTTGTAGACTTTAATTGGACTGGGAAGCCACAGCCTTCTATCAATACTGTGGTAATGGCGTTGTGATCTATAAAGTCAGGTTTTCCAGAAAATATGTATCATATTTAGCGACTTTCTATAATAAAAACCAAGCTTTATAAGTATTATATGAATTCAGTGAAAATTGAAAGCACAGATTAGTTTACAGTAATAATATAACAGGTTTAACCTAATCCTACAAATATCCTGAGGCTTATGAAGAGCAGGCAGAGTCTAAATCTTCTGAGAGAGACACTTTCCCCAAGCAAATATGAGTTAAGATCTAAGATCTCCAGAGCTCTCTGAAGGAGACCTTTGCCTTCCCTATCAGTGACGTGGCTGTGCTTAAGTGGTTTAAACTGGGGAGAAACAGCATATGGAATATTCCGTATACGTTTGCAGTGTTCCACCTAACATCTCCTTACTATCAGGACCACCTTTCTCTCCCAGACACCTCCACTGTCGTCCCATTGAGAGTTACCAGCAGCCGCCTTGAGGTTATATGAACATTCGTTTGAAAAATGAAGCTCCTCTGCGGCAAGCCTAATTCAAAGTTGGAGAAGGAGATGGGGTCAGGGTAAGAGGACGCCTCTGCTGATCTGAGCCAAGACTTCCATACTACCTGAACTAGCACTGGTTTTCTTTCTTTTTCTTAATTTTCTTTCTTTCATTTCCCCCCCCCCCAAATATGAGTTCTGCTTCTCTAGCTGCTAAAGGAGACTCCTAGGGAATCCATGTTCCAGACTTTATAAGTTAAAAATTTCTCCTTGAATTCTTTGACTACCCTTCAATATTGGCATAAAATGCAAAGAAACACAATTGTAGAGGTGAATGTTCCTGCTGCTTGGTGAGCAGCCCATTCTGGACTGCTGTCTACTTCCAGGCTGTCCTGCTGGCTGACCTGGTTTGTCAGAGCTGAGTTACCAAGGCACCGGGGCAATGATCCTTGCACTGCATCTGTGTATTCAGATGGAACCTGGACCTCTGGGATGCACCTGCCTTTGCCCGAGTGTGTCAGACTAATACAGTAACATCCCCCACCAGGCGTGATGTGAGGAAATGTTGTGAACCATCAAGCTAGGCCCTATGTAATCCCTAACTTACTTAGAAGCGTGAACAAATTTTGCAAATTAAACACAGATTCCTCGGGATTTTCATTTAGTAGGTCTGAGGTTGATAAAGTGATCTGTTTTAAAAGAGAGTCCCCAGATGATTCTGATTCTTTAACAGTAAGAAACATCAGACTAAATTGCTCTTTCAAATTATGATATTTACTTACTCTAAACGTCTTTAAAATTCTGTTATGACGTTACACCACATGGGAACATTATATTTTAGAAATAGTTCATCAAAACCTGACAAGGTGTTAGGAAGAAATGTTCACAGTGGTTCTCCTTTTGGTGCCACTCACAGAACTACATTCCTGGTAGCTGTGGTGAGATGCGCCATTTGAAGATAGGACTCTACTTGCTAAAGATGTGTATGTGGATTACATGAGTCACTACGAAAGTTTTGAGATAGACTGTATTCTGGTCCATTATTTCATTTCCAAAAAACACAATCAACGGTGGTGTCCTTCCTGATTAACCTCTGTAAGTGTCAATTTGCCCGACTTACGGATGTTGCGAGGAGAGCTTTGCTGGTTTCCATCCACAGAGATTTTACATTCCTTGATGTTGATGTACATCGAAACTTCATAATGACCCACGAGAAAGGCACAACACTGAGTGTCTCCCCAAATGGGCTCGTCGAATGTCCTTCCTGCCGTGGATTATGTCAGCAAATAGGATGATGGCAACAGGAACAAAAATACTGACAGTTTTTACTAGGAAAGCACAGTAAAAGGCATTTCAGGAATTGTATGATTTTACTCTCACAGTACAGCGACAGAGCTTATTATGTTGTACTTAGGAAGGAGTACTTTGAGATTTCCAGATTCCCTATCGAAAGGAATAGAAAAACTCTGAAAAAAATATTGATTTCATATCCTCTACAAAAATCTTGATTAATCTGTGAGATCAAGAAAAATGTGTCCGTATTGAAGAAGCAGATTCAGGCTGACACACAGAATGTATAACAACAAGCATCTCTAAATAAAAGATAGTCATCTTGGCAAGGGAATGAGTGACGCAAGGCAAATGCCAAAGCTCTTAAGGATGCCTTCTCTATTTTGGAATAACTTCCTTTGTCAAAATTATGCTGGGCATTCTAAATTAAACACTGGCAAATAAGGTCATCGGAGGCAATATGGCATTAGAACGAAATGAGGCTAGGAGTAATATTAAAGGGCTATCTTTTATCAAAACTTCAAGTTATCAGATTAAAATAAACATAATTTAGTTAGAGTAAGTACAGGTCCAAACATAACACTGATGACAGATATTAGTTCTTCCATGGAAAATACTTTAGAAGATAGCAAAGTGCCTATATTTGTCCTCTAAAACCAAGACTCCATAATTCTCGATAATTTCAATGCCCATGTTAATTGGAATCAGACAGTTTAACATAATGCTTTTCATTGATTGTCTTACGTTTATGCATCATTACCTTGCTTCACTGTGCATACTCTACGTATTAAATTCAGGAAAATATATTACTAGTAGGTCAAAAAGCTTAAAATGTCCTGCTGCAGCATGGTTGAGTTATTATATACTCAGTAATGTTTGATTTTATTGGGTTAAAAGATAATAATGCTACTTAAATAAATAACTTGGAGGGACATATGTTTCCAATTATAACACATGAACTGAAACCATATAGAAATTACTGAAACACCTGTTGTCAGAAATAATGATATAATAATAATATTTTGTTTCACAAATAATGAAATTCCAGAGCTCAGACTATATTTATCCTTAGTCTGGAGAAAGTAAATTTAAAATGTTAGTCCTGAAGTTCAATGTATAACCTGAAGATGAAATATTTTGATATGTAACTAAGCTTTTAACTTTAAAATTAATGGAATATAAAATTTGAAATGTATACAGAAGTAGTACTGTAGATTCCAAATAACAAACTTGGAATTCAGGTTATAGTTAAACACATAACCAACTTTTATCAGCCAGACATCATCTTAACCAAATGATCAAGGTGACATTGTGAGTCATGTATTACGGTGCTGTCATGTGCTATGGGCTCTCACAGGTTATGGTGCTGTCACGGGTTATGGTGCTGTCACAGGTTATGATGCCATCTGGGTTATGATGCCATCACGGGTTATGGTGCCGTGATGCGTTATGGTGCTGTCATTGGTTACGGTGCCATCACAGGTTATAGTGCTGTCATTGGTTATGGTGCCATCACAGGTTATGGTGCTGTCATTGGTTATGGTGCTGTCATTGGTTATAGTGCCATCACAGGTTATAGTGCTGTCATTGGTTATGGTGCCATCACAGGTTATGGTGCTGTCATTGGTTACAGTGCCATCACAGGTTATGGTGCTGTCATGGGTTATGATGCCGTCATAGGTTATGGTGCTGTCACAGGTTATGATGCCATCTGGGTTATGATGCCATCATGGGTTACAGTGCTGTCATGGGTTGTGGTGCCATCATGGGTTACGATGTCGTCCTGGGTTATGGCGCCATCACGGGTTATGATGCTGTCATGTGCTGCTTGAATTAATGCACTGAGAAGGACACAGTATCACTTTGGTTTGTGTTTCTGCCAACCTGATTCTAATCCTGAAAAAATAAATGGACATATCCAAAAAGCAAACCAAATGGTCTTGAGTCTTTAAATGTGAGTTTCATGAAGCATGAAGGACTTTGGCAAGTGGGACTCCACTTGATGCAAGAGGTAGAGGGAGGGCAGATGTGCAGAATGTGATGAACTGAGGCCCCTGGTGAGAGGTGTGTGTGGGTTCAGTGCACATTTCCTGAAATCGTACCACAAATTTTAAAATATCCCATAATGGAAGCTTTTGAGAGGAATAAGTTACTTTCCAGTTTACCTAATTCATATATTCAACAAACCTTTAAAGCAAGAAAGGCGTGTGGATGGCAAGAGAAGGTGTGAAACAGTGGGGCTGGGTTGTGAATCCCAGGTTGAAGCCCAAGCTGACCAGCTAGCAGGTTTTGATTAATCATTTCATATTTCTGGGCATCAGAATGCTCATCTCTAACATGAAATAGTTGGAAAAATATGAGTTCCACGGTCACATCTAGGTCAGAGTCAATGATTTTTGGAGACAAGGTGATAGGAGGAAAACAATAAAGAACTTGAATGTAATCAATAAACCATGAAAGATTCTGGAACTTTACTTCTTTTGGAAAATGCTACAACCCAGGCCATAAGCAAGACTGTCTTGTGCTTATTGAATTACTGCTATTAGCATCTGGTAGAGTTCCGGTGCTGATGGAATGTATCCAGAAATGCTAAAAAAATAAATTAACAAATTACTTAATGATTGATGTACTCAACCATGCACATATGGAAGGAAGAACACATTTTATCGCCTTGAAAAAGCACAAGAGTTGTACGTTTTCACAAACAAAAAAATGAGCCAGGCTACTGTGCAAAGAATTGAGGCAGTCTTAAAAAAAAATCCATGGTAGGAATAATACCATGTCTAACCAGTCATAGATCAATCAGTGGCTCAGTATTTTTTAATTTATTCTTTTATTTTAGAGTATTATAGGGGTGCACACATGTTGTATACATAATTTGCATTTGTACATTTGACATCAATGTTGTAAGTGTGCCTTTCACCCAGAACACAAGCATTGCACCTGTTAGGTGTGAGTTTACTTGACTGCTAAACCTCCCTCAAGTTTTACTTCCATATGTGCACATAGTGTTAATCAGCTACTTCCAATTTAGTATTGAGTACATGTGGTGTTTCTTTGTCCATTCTTGTGATACTTTACTTAGAAGAATTATCTTCAGGTCCATCCAGATTGTAACAAAAAAATACTACACTGCCATTTTTTTTATGGCTAAGTAGTACTCACGGTATATATGCACCATATTTCATATGCATGTATTGTTGGGTACTTGGGCATTTCCACATCTTTGCAATTGTGAATTGTGCTGCTATGAACATTGAAGTGCAGGTATCTTTTTGATAAAATGTCTTTTTTTTTCCCTTTGGGTAAATGCATAGTAATGGGGTTGCAGAGCCAAAAAGTAGGTCTACTTTTAGTTCTTTGAGATCCCCCCATACTACTTTCCATACAAGCTGTTATTAGTTTGCAGTGTCTCCAACAGTAAACGAGTGTCCCTTTCTCTCTATATTCATTCCAGCATCCCTTGCTTTGGAAATTTTATAGGCGCCCTTCTCCCTGGAATTAGGTGACGTATCCTTGTGGTTTTGATTTGCATTTCCCTGATGATTAGAGATGTTGAGCATGTTTTTTCACGTGGTTTTTTTTTTTTTTTTGCCATCACACTATCTTCCTTCGAAAATTTTCTGTCATTGTTTCTTGCCCACTTTTTCATGGGGTTGTTTGATTTTTTCTTGCTGATTTGCTTGAGTTCTTTACAGATTCTAGTTATCAATTCCTTTAAGTGCATAGCAAGCAAATATTTTTTCCCCTTCGGTAGATTATCTATTTATTCTATTGATGGTGTCCTTGGCTATGTAGAAACTTTTATTTTGATCAGATCCAATTTGCTTATTCTTGTTCTTACTCTGATTGTCATTGGGAACTTACTATAGCAATTTCTTTCTTATGTTCATTTCATTATGTTTATTAATGCAGTTCTTAGAAAACCTGAAAAGACTAATTGTCGCAAGACCTTAAGAAAGGCTGTAATTATTGTAAGGAAATGAAGACATGAGATCCAGAATAAAAGGGAAATTCTAATTTATGTGAAATCATTAAAGAAGGGTAATTATGATGCTGTTAATTCCATACTAAAAGCATTTCAATGCATGCGATATGAAGTCTAAGTTTCTTTCTTGAAATGTCAGTCTTTGCCAATCTAGCCTTAACACTTTATATGAAATATATACAATATACTCCTTCATACCTGACACTCTGAATTTATGATACTGTGAGAATTTCCTGGACAAATGCTGCTCCAGGGTTCATTCATGTCTTTGGAGAGTGCTCTTATCCTCATCTTCAGTGATATTGTTAATACCATTTCCATGAAACATTCCCCAGGAGGCAGTATAGTGCAGTGTTTAAAAGGAGAATTTAAAGTTAGAAAAATGAGTGTTTTGAACTTTGAGTTGTAGGAGTTTGTTACTTAATCCCACTGAGCCCTAGATTCTTCATTTAAAAAAAAGAATGAAACAATAGTGTTTATGTCATAAAATCAATGATTGTTTTGAATGAGAGACATACAGTGTTTTGCACAGAGCATAGCCCAGAGCAGGAACACTTTTTCTCCACATTTTCCTTCCTACCGTTATTTCCAATACTCTTTAAGATTTCATATTTCATTCATCCTCTTGTGGCACCGAACATATACTTACAAGAAGAACATGCAGTCTTCATAATTAGACTGTAAGTTTCTTGAGGACAGGAAAAATATGTTTTCTACCTTTGTTTATCTACAGAACAAGAAACGGTGGCTTATGTACTACAGATGCTTAATACATGTGCATTTAATGAGTGGAACTCTTGAACTTTTAACAGAAACATGTCATCTTCTCTGTTTATGCTAATGAAAAATCCACTGAATCTAATATGTTAACACTGAATATTCGAAAGAAATCATTCAAGTCATAACACATTACCATAAGAGAAAATTATTTTTGAGATTATGTAATAGCTTTCCCATTTCCTTGAAATTGCACGTTATAGTTCAAACCACAAAAAACTACAAATTTATTATCTCTGTGACCCTTAATTTGATTTCTCTTATGCCTGAAGAAGATCTATCTTTAAATTTCCTTTGGGCTGTACAGCCTTTCATCCAGCCACCATCCATTCTGTCACAATATTAAAATAAAAATGCCTATCGGAAAAGCACAGCCTGCCCATGACTTACTTACTCCTGTGACTCATCTTAGAGATCTTGATCAATTAGATTAATGTGTGAAGCATCCTGTGTGTTCTGTGCTAGGAAAATAAAACCCTAATGTTCCACAACTGACTCAGTTAAAAATGACAAAACCACACAAAGTCACCTAAGAGTTCAGCTTAGTCACCAGACCATGTTTGTTCAGAGGTGATAAAATTCGAATTTATTTTCCAACAAGATCACGCCTACATTCTGCAGTTTTCAGAAATAGAAATGTTTAATGTAGTAAATGTGATAAAAGAGATACCTTTTCACATTTTTCTGGTCAAAATGTTCATCAGATACACAATTAGCTACTGCACATACTTTGGAGCCTACAGCACCCTCTCCTCCTCCCCCTACAGGGCTCCTTGCAGTCAACCAAGTTTCTCTACCTTGTTGTTTTTCCCAAACACATCCTACATCTCTTTACCTCTCAACTTTTACTCAAGCTGAACCACACATTTTCCTTATTTCATGACTCTCTGCCCACCAATATGTGTTCTTTGAGATCCAGCTCTGGCTGACATGGCCTCCCACTCATCTCAGTCTGTAGGTGATGAGTTACACAGCACTGATGTCTAGTGATGTCTGCCTGATCGTGCAAATACATTCTCCTGCTCGAGACCATAAGCAGGCTCTGTATTTTCTCCACACCCCCTTTCTGGGGTGTGAACAGAACAGGTCTGAAATGCATTTCTAGTGCAAAACATAAAGGAAATTGCTACACATAGGTGGAAACAGCTCTGTAGATTCTGATGCAGCAGGAATAGAATGATCAGTTTGAGTAGAATTATAGGACTTATAGGTCTACAAGGATGTTGCCTTGTGGAAATAACACATGGTAGTAAAACAAGGTGTGCATTTGTTGAATTTTCTCTCTGTGCATGTGTTTCTGATGATGATTATTCTTTCTTAGGAAGGTAGACACATAAGATGATAAGGTGCAATATAAATAATCAAAGATCTGACTTCAGGCTGGGTGCCTGTAGCTCAGTGGTTACAGTGCCAGCCCCGTGCACTGAGCCTGCTAAACAAAACAAAAAAGGATATGACTTCATGGACTTATTTGAAGGGGAATACAGAATATCTGCAAAAGTACATTTGAGACCACAGATAATGGTATACAGTAAATAAGTTCTGCATTTACTGAATGAAATTTCCTGAAGAGTTCAAATTTTTAAAAAAACTTTTTGGTTAACTTGGTATTCACTTTTCTTGTTATAGTTAAATATTCAATCGTCTGACTAAAATAGAAACACATTCAAGCTCATTTGTACAACTTTTTGATTCTTCCATAAGTTCTTGGATAAGTTAGGTCTTTTGAGTTTATTAGAATTCTATTTTAATTACCAGAACTTATTTAATGATCACTGTCCACATGTGCAAGATGTACTTTAAAAAATCTCCACATTAAAAAATCCCTACTAAAGGGGACACCACAAGATCTTTTAGCATCTTGCTTTATAATTTTACCTTTCCCATGACTACTTATAGGGGATGTGTCTTGTAACTAGAACTCATATTGCTATTCAAATAAGTAAAGCCATGAAGATTTGTTTGTATGTATTATTAAACGGGGTCACTGGATATAACCATAAAATTTGTGCCTTGTATTTAAATGTTGTACACTAGTGTCAGGAAAAAAATACTACCAATTGTAGGTAAAAACATGGCAGAATTATACTTTGGAAAGACGAGAACTATGCCTACCTTTTCAAAGCTCTTCTCCTGAGGCTCCCAAGCCCAAGCAGGGCAGTGTGGCTAACACTCACACAGAGACAGCCAGTGGTTTGGGGAGTCAAGCTGTCAGACAGTGCATTTCAAACTTTCCTGTGAAACTTGAAGTTGAAAGTGAATAGCGGTGAGCCGTGGGTGGGAAACCTCTACATCTCCATATTAACTCCCCCAAAGCCTGACTGGGTTAGAAGTGTGTTTATGGGACGAAGCGGGAACTTCCAAGAAACCAGTGAAAAGCTGTTGAAAGGCAGAAAAGGCAGAAGGAGGATTGGAGTTTGGAGTGTGAATCTGGATTGTCAGAAGATCTGGATAAGTAGATGTGGCTCTCCATCTAAATCCCAGAGGGACTAAACCATAGGAATAAAAGTATGTCGAGATGAAGGGATTTTCCCTAAAACTTAAAGAAAAACCAAGTGGATCTATCCTCCAAGTTCAAGGTAATTAGAAAGTAATTTTTCTGATTTCTAGAACATAAATCAATACTTTTTATGAGAAAATAAAAAAACACAAATCCAATTAAACAGTCTGCATATCTAGTACGTGTATTCATAATAAAAGTAACTATGTTGGTGAAGATATCGCAGAAGGCGTGAATGCCCAGTGCCAAGAATAAGAGCAAAGATGTCACTGCTGATCTAGTGACAAGCAAGGATGAGGAGGGGACATCAGGGGCTCTAGTTCTCTAGACTATACTCAAGTAAATTTGGGGTGGGTTATGACCTTAAATACATGTATAAAAAGCCAGAATTATAAAGTTTCTAGAATAAAACAGAGAATGGATGTTAAAGCTTCTAGTAAAACTTGAAGTTTAGATCACAAATACAATGTAAACAAATAATTCCTGTATAAGACACAGTAGCACAAGCCATCAAAAACAAAATTTTGATAAATTAATCATCATTATAATTAAAAATTTTTGCTCACCATAGAACACTAATAAGATAATAAAAACTAAGGCTTAGACTGAAAAATATTCTTCGTACTTACACCTATTAATAATAAAGTACATAAGCCAAAATGTATAATTCTACTAATCAAAAATATATCCAGTTTTTATAAAATCTTCATACTGGATTTTCAGAAGGGAGCAAAAACCATGACTACATAATTTACACACAAAAAATATATATATAGGAATGGCTGGTAAGACTTTAGATGTTAGAGTCTTCATCCCCATTAGTCCATTAGTGGAAAAATGCACATTAAATTCTACTTAGCATGCACCCAAAGGGCTAAAAGTAAAATCCTGACAATACCAAATGTTGACAGGATGTGGAGAAACTGAGACATTCCTACATGTCTGGTGAGAATGTAAAATGGAATAAGCACTTTAGGGTAATATATAATTCAACAATTCTGCTCCTAGGTTGTCCCAAGAGTACACAAAGACTTATACATGAATGTTACAGCAGTTTTATTCATATGTCAAAATGTGAAACAAGACAAATATTCATAAAATATATTCAGGAAACAGTCAAGAAATGGATTTTAAAAAATGAGTGTATTTAGACATGACTGCACTCAGCAACAAGGAGAAATAAATACTGGTGCAGACAACAGAATGAAAGAATATCAGAGCATTTAGTTGAGCAAAGGAAGCTGGAGAAAAGAGTATCTATGATTGTACAATCTACCCTTACAAGGGTCCAGAATGGGTGAGACTAAATCTATAGGGATTTTAATTACAACATTGTTGCCGATTGGGACAGGGTTGGTATCAACTATAAAGGAATAGAAAGGAACTTTCTGAAGTGATGAGAAGGTTCTGTATCTTACTGCCGGGTGCTTTACATGGCTTTTATATCCTTTACACGGGTTTTATATCCTTTCACAATTATTATTTGTATGATTTGAAAAATTGATCAGTCACATGAAATTATCACGGATGGACATATGGCTGGTTAATTGATTCAGACTGACTGTGGAGCTTTTCAGCCCTCATTTTCACCAAGTTTATGATGTAGTAAAGAAATAGGCCCCCAAAGTCCCAGGTCTAGAAGAAGAAAAAATTAGAAACTAATTTCTAAAATAGGTGCTATAATAGTCTGGTTTTGACATCAAAAAATAAAGGGATAATCAACTCTCACAGGTAGCCTTTCTTAGAATGAAGGATAGGGACGTGTGGTTCTTGCAGCAAGTTTTTTATTTTTTCTTCAACGATTAAGAAATAAAGGGAAATGGCCACATACATGTATTCTTGTCCTACAAGATGAGAGAGCCTAGAAGCAGTGACACACCAACAGAAAGCACAAGTAGTGCCCAAATGTTAACTTTTAACACGATTCTTCAGGGTTCTTTGGAAAGATGGCTGATGTCAACCTTGGAGAAGGAAACATACAAGCTGAACTTGGAACGTCCTGTGGTATCAGAAAATTAGGAAGAACTTAAAAACAACAATAATTCACACTGATGGATTGGATTACTGTGGTCGTCAGAGAGACACGGGAACCAACTGAGAGCTCTTGTCAACTAAAGCAACAGCAATTTGAGCAATAAATATGAAATAAGTATCCACGAGTCCCGCCAATGTAAACAGACAACTAACTGAATGGGTGGATCGGGGAGAAGATGCAACACTCCTGGAGCAGAATTGCAAATAAGTTACAGATATTCTGCCCTCAAGAAGGTGGTAAAAGTGCTCATTAAAAGTGGGCTGCATGCAGCGATGGCTTTCTAAAGTTCCATATGACATTCTGGCACGAAGAGTGGCCAGAAAGCGTCACTTCACAGCAGAGAACCTCACCCACACAGCAGCTGGTGACCGACGATGGGAAGTGTGCTAAGTCTGGGCCCTGGACATGATGTGATGCAAGGGCACTCTCTGGTCCTCCTCCCCACACCAAGTAGCATCAGTTACAAAATGCTTCATGACTATTCCTCAAAACCGTCATGGTCATAAAAACAGGGAAGGTTTGAGAAACCATAACAGCTAGGGAGTTTGAAAAGATATGAGTCTCTAAGTATGATTATAACCATAACAGCCAGGGGAGCCTGGGGACAGGACCTCAAGACTGGAAAAGGACATTGTGTAAAAACCAAAGAAATCTGGATAAAGTTTGGACTTTGATTAATAATGGCGTATCTATATTGGTTCATTAATTACAACAAAGGCAGTGTACTTCCGTTAGATATTAATAACAGGGAAGCCAGCGCAGGGTATGTGGGAACCCTTTGCATGATCTGCTCAATTTCTCTGTAAATCAAAAACTGTTCTAAAAATATTTATTTTTAATTAGAATGTACAAAGCCATAGACATATGAAATCTTAAGTAGTTCCATATGACAGGAGGGTGTTCTGCGTGAAAAAGAAGGAAAGGAAATGAAGTTAGAGAAGTAATCCTGGAGTTATTTCACTTGTCAGCTTCTTATGTCATGGGAAGGAATCCGGACGGACTTGACCTTGGTAGGAGTGACCTGGAAAATGACCTCACAGAAGCACAAATAAGTAAGCTTGTGATATTTCACTTACTCTGACCTGCCCAAGAGCTGGGAGCCCCAGGGCTGTCTTGCAGCTTGTAAAATTATTTAGCACAACTGGAAGAAAATGAACAGCTGTGAAGATGAAGGAGTCAGGATCCAGTCAATAGTCAACCCCCAGGGCTTGTTCCGTTGAGTTTTGTTTATTGCCAATGATGTTCCAAGCAAATTACTAAGCTTTTAAGGTATAGGAATACATTTAGAGTTTATGCTCTGGTGTTATTACTTCTCAGTGAAACATAAAAAGATTTAAATTCACAGCATTTATCTAATAATTATTATAAATATTTAGCATTGAGTTGAGTATAAATTGTGTGCTAGGCCTTTGGGATAGGTACATTGCTTTACTAATTTTAACATGTTTGAGTATTATGTTTACATTTTAGGCAAAGAAAATCAGGCTCAAAAATGTTAATCAGTCCAAATTCATAATGTAAGAATTAGGAGAAGTCTAAAAAAAGAGAATCAAGAAGACAGTAAAGAATATTTCTCAGCAGGTGGATAACATTCCCAAGCTTTAGCCAACTCTGCACACACTCTGCACAGAGGCTGAACCAAAGTCCAGATGTGAACGTAGCCAGTATTTTAACTTTACACACTAATAGTGTGGAGGTACTTGTATTTTCAAAACTCCCTTTGGATAGAGCCCTGTATTTAAATTTTTTCTTTTGTAATGAGGTCTCTTTTTATTCAGCGTGCAAACACAATCTGGACCCAAGAATCAAAACGAGGGCAGAACGTATCTCATAATCCAGGAAGATCATTTTAAATGGAGAATACTTTGTTTTGCTCATAATTATGATGAGTTTATCCATGTGTCTTTAAAGGCAGAGGTTCAATGTCGTGCCAGGGTATAAGACAGCCAGATGGGCTCAGTGGAGGGGAACCCCAGGGCAGGAGATTCAAGGAAAGTGCTCTTGCTATTGGTGGCCATAACCACGAGAGGGCGCTTCTCAGAGCTGCCAGGTCTTGGGGGGCCATTCACAGACTTTGCTGAAAGAAGCCCAATACAAAGATCAGCCCTGTCTCTCATGTGAAATACTCAGTGGATTTTCACATGGGTCAGAATCGATCGTGTGCGAACAAACCCTTAAAGGCACTTGAAAAGTGCTGAGTTTGGATACAGGTGACTGTGGCGATAACACAGGAGCTGCTGGCCAGCTGCAGCCCTGGGGTTACAATCACAAGTAATCTTACTCTGTCTGGAAGGGAGTTTGAAATAGCAAGGAATAGTTCACAGAACTGGTACTTCTGACATAAAACATTCCTTAATATAAATCAGTTGGCTCTGATGGATTTCCAAAATAATATTTTCTCTATGCACACCCAGACTAGACAGTGATAGTTATATTTCCAGACTTCATATTTGATTTTCAAATCTGAAACATGTTGAAATCTCAGATCTTAATTTCCTGTGATATTTTTCTTGACACTTGAAAATGACAGCATTGTAGGCTTATATTTATTATGAATATGAAATCACCTTCAGGAATAAATTAGACTTCAACACATACACTCAACTTTATCATATTTAAGATTTCTATTAATATTCTGGAAAGTTAGAATACTAGGTGAATTTGTTCAATATCTTTGAAACGTCTTTTGATATCGGTTATGTTTTTCTTTAATTTTTTGATATGAATTATGCTGAGATACTATTTCTAATCCTGAGGTACCCCTGAACTATTGGAATGAACACAACTGAAAATATCATTTCTCTACCCTGCTCTTTGCTAGTCTTTCATTTTTTAAGTTTTCTATTTTTTCATTATAGGTTTTGCTTTTATGGTTTTGCCAGATGCCAAGTTTGGTATTAAATGATTCTGACTTGATAAGGTAAACAGAGAGTGTATAAGTCAGAACTTTTGTGCAGAAAGAAACAGAACATCTTAGGGGCTCACAGCCATAGGTCTGGGACACTGCTGGTCCATGAGGAAGAAGGAACAGACGCAGTACAAGCTATGTGCTGTTACCTGTGCCTGGATGTGAGACTTGTCACTGTGCTCACATTTAATTCACCAAAGCTGGCCACATGGTCATGTCTGAGGCCTGCACTATAGGGAAATACGTTCCTCACTCAGGAAGGGCAACGGACAGAGTGAACGTTAATTTGACTTAACCTGTCTCAAGCACTGTCCAGTTCTTTTTATGGCCTGAAATGGTGATCTTTAACAATACTCTCATAACTTAGCTGAAATTTCAGCTAAGTTTTAGCTTCTTAAACACATAGAGAGAGACAAAGGATAGATACAGACTCAAGTAGAGAGATACAGAAATAAATACACACGTGTGGGTGTGCTCACACGTGTGTGCAAGTCTGTATGATTAAAGCCTCCTATTTGGCCTGTCAGCTTTTGGCTGCATGGCCGATGGGATAGTTTGCCCCATTTTATGAAGAAAAATTTTTTTTTTTTACTAAGACACAATTGTAGACCACTTCTTTCCATAGGAAACTTGATTTATCCATCTGGGAAGAAGAAAAGTAACCCCATGAGGTTTTCTGCTAAAATAATGTCAATTCACTTCTTATATATTTAAAATTTTAAGTGCTTGATTCTCTTTTCAGTTAGTAAGGATAAGGTAACTGCTGAGCCATGAGAGCTTGACGACATCAGGTGTTTGACAGAACGTGACAGACGGGTCCTTTATAGGAGAACGCCACACACAGAGACTCCACATTGGAGCTCTGACGCCAGACCCCACCACCTGCTATGTGTCCCTGAGCACATCTTTTAATAGGAATAGACATAAATTCCATCATTTGTGCAGTAAGAATAATACAAATCCCCACTTCATGTCTTAGGTCCTACGAACCAGGAAAGTACCTGCTTTGTAAAATCTTTAGTCTGGGATACATACAGGACGACAAATATTGTTGAAAAATAAATGTCTCCTTCTGTTTTGTAAGCTCTCATCCTATCTGAGAAATCTCCCCTGTATGTTAAAGAAGGTACACCTTGGGTTCATGTAAAAGGTAATTAGAAAAAAAATCTATTTAGGTATAGTCTTCTCATGATTTTTTTTTATTTTTTTAAATGTATGTATGTATTAACTTATTTATTTATTGTCGGAAATTCATTGAGGGTACACTGATTGCATTTGTTAGGTGAAGTCCTTAGAACTACGTCCCACCTCCAAGAGGTGGCTCATGAATTTATGTATTAAAAAACATATATTCGGAACCCATGTACTAGTTTTTAGTCTCGAGACTTCAGAGACTTACAATATTAAAATATATGTTACTTAATAGCCATTTCATAATGAATGACCCCCTATAATAAGTTACACTTCATATTCAGTGGTAAGAAAAAGAAATGTTTTATCAGATAAAAAGCACAATGGGTTGAGTTCAATTTTAATTTTGTTTATAGAAAGTGTATAATCCAATCAATGCTTATAAGTAAGTTGCAAGTGACATCTATAACTTTGCTTCTAATCATCAATCTTATTTTGATGGTATTTTTAATTTTATTACTTTGTTTTATTTCTTTGTATATTTTATTACAGTTATTTAAGTATGAAGAACATTAATAAAATAAATCAATAAGAGTTTAGTTAAAACTCTTGTGTGCTGGCTTATGCCTGCCTGGCTTTCAAGAATTTTGAAACTTGCATGTTTTAAATTCTTTCTGTATCATTATGTTTATATTCATGCAAATATTGTTCTGTGTAGTGGTATGAAAATGAGCACACAAGTTGATTTGTACAGCTGACATTATTATGATAAAATTGCTCATTTAGAGTGTTTTCCTTTTTCCTTAACTATATGTGGCTAAGGTTAATTTTTAAGTTTTTTTTTATGGTTTTATAAATAGTGGAATGATGGTAAAGGAAAAACAACCAGCTTTGAAATCACCTTGCTGCTTTCAAACTCTCACCAGGACATCACTGACCACAGCGTTGGGAAGAATTGCTCAGTAGTTTCTCCACCATACGGATGGGACAGGTGTGAGTAACCACAAGGACACAGGCGACACTAACATGTAGTAAAACAGTCTGAAATCACGAATTTTAGAATTTGTTACATTTGTTTTATCATGTTTGTTAGCTTATATAAACTGACATTTAATCATGAGTTATGTTTAATCGGTTGACAGAATTCTTGAAACCCAGGCAGGTATGAGCCAGCACAGTGACTCACACACATTAACTGACACGTTTTAAATTCCTTCTGCATCCTTACATTTATATTCATGTAAATGTGGATCTAAATTTCCAAACTGCTTTCAGTCCTCTTTCAGAATAACTACCTCAGTTTTCGATTAGAACAAAGCTTAACGATATGGCCCTCTCAAGGTATAAACCCCAAGTTTGTCTCTGCTTTCTGCACTAGTTAAGAGAAGGCAAATTAGCCATGAACAATTGCCAGCTCAGCAGGTCACCCCTTTTTTGTTAAACAAGCTGCACAGAGGAGGTCACTGCTTTCCTGAAAGGCCTGAGGAAACACAGTGCTAACAGTACAGGAAAACCTATCGCTAGGGGATGGTAAATATAATGTTAAGCACACATAGCCTCTTTTGAAAGACATTACAGATGAAAGAAAGAACAGGGCAAGGTAATTTTAGGTACCAGGTAACCAGGGGCAACACTTCATTGATGGTAGTTGAACTTGGCCGGGAGTGGGAAGCAGGGGGTCACTGCTGACAGAGGGCTGCCGCTTTCACCAGCTTCCTCCATGGTGGGAGGAGGAGGAAGATGAGGAGGGAGAGGAAGGGGGAGGAAGGGGAAGGGTCCTTTGAAATGGGGCTGGGCACCTGGGACCTGGCAGGGAGGCTGGTGGAGTCCTGTTAGAAGCTTCCTGTGTGGCTCGGCACCTGTGGCTCAATCGGCTAAGGCGCCAGCCACGTACACCTAAGGTGGTGGGTTCGAATCCCCAGCCCAGGCCCGCCAAACAACAATGATGGCTGCAACCAAAAAATGGCCGGGCGTTGTGGCGGGCGCCTGTGGTCCCAGCTACTTAGGAGGCTGAGGCAGGAGACTGGCTTGAGTCTAGGAGTTGGAGGTTGCTGTGAGCTGTGGTGCCATGGCACTCTACCCAGGGGGATAGCTTGAGGTTCCGTCTCAAAAAAAAAAAAAAAAGAAGTACAGGATTTGGTCCAAGATGTAAACTAAACATGAGTTGATAGTAAGAGAAATAAATGAATAGATAAGTAAACAGAGGGAAGAGAGAGGAAAAGAAACAAATCTCTGAACAAGAAAATTTAAAATAATTGATCTGAATACCTTCCCCCCTCAAGAATATAAAGGGTAACCCCCCTATGATGTTAAGTATAAGCTGTGACTAATAATTTGCCATAGGGGGGGAGTTAGAGGAAAACAGCATTTTAGAGTAGAGAAAATTGAAATACTATCTTAGCCAAGTGATCAAGGTTAACATCAAAATGATAAGTCATGTTGATAGCATGTCCCTTGTTATAATGACTTGGATAGCATGTC
>CAUYQV010013088.1:0-14878 GCA_963574575.1 Galagoides demidoff | reverse complement strand
AGGCAGGGAGTAGAAGGAGTGAACTTTCCAAATATTAGCTCCCTGGGCAAGTTCTTCAACTTTTCCAAGCCTCAGATTACTATTTTTTTTTTTTTTTTTTTTTTTGAGACAGAGTCTCAAGCTGTCACCCTGGGTAGAGTGCTGTGGTGTCATATCTCACAGCAACCTCTAACTCCTGGGCTTAAGTGATTCTCTTGCCTCAGCCTCCCAGTTGGCTGGGACTACAGGCACCTGCCACAATGCCCAGCAATTTTTGTTGTTGTCATCGTTTAGCAGGCCTGGGCTGGGTTCAAACCCACCAGTCTCAGTGTATGTGGTTTGCACCCTACCCACTGAGCTACAGGTGCCACCAAGCCTCAGATTACCTAATATAAAACTAGAGATAATATTTACCGACTTCATAAAGTTTTTGTAAAGGTAAAATTCCATAACACATGCTTACCATGTGATAGGCATATCAATCTGGATTATGATAATAACAGTTAATATTTATTGAGCACTTACTATATGCTTAGCACTGTAATTCTAATCCTTTCAGAACTACAAGACATGGATACTTTTACTTTTCCCCATTTTACAGATTAGTAACCCAGAGACACAGCTAGTAAGTGACAGAGCTGAGATAGTCAGGGAAGACCTAGAGAGAAGCCAAATGGGTTAGGATGGTATCAAAACTGACTGGACTGGGAGACATGGTTGGTAAGCAGAATGTGGATAGGAGGGGAGCAGAGAATGGTTATCTGTCATCATGTTCTGTCTCCTTATCCCTATTTTCATATCCAGTGAGTACCAAGGGATATACATTTTCTGCATTCTGCTCTTCCTCTTCTAGTACCACATGAGAATCCACAAGGAGGAACGGAAGTACCTGTGCCCTGAATGTGGCTACAAGTGCAAGTGGGTCAACCAACTCAAGTACCACATGACCAAACATACAGGTGAGTCTTTGTAATTTTGACAGACCTTAAGAGTTCCCTGATTCCCTGGCAAACCTAACCTCACCAAGGAAACCCTATCATATTTGAGTATTAATTACTCTTATTCTTACTCTTGCTCAGATTCAGGCTAACATTGATTTTCACACTGGGAGTAGGCTGGGGGAATATCTACCAGAATGGCTGCCCAACACATTGAAGACCTATCATAATCAGAAGAGAGATAAACCTGAGATGGGTGGCGCCTGTGGTTCAGTGGGTAGGGCACTGGCCCCATATACCGAGGGTGGCGGGTTCAAACCCAGCTCCGGCCGAACTGCAACAATAAAATGGCCGGGTGATGTGGCGGGTGCCTGTGGTCCCAGCTACTCAGGAGACTGAGGCAAGAGAATTGCCTAAGCCCAGGAGTTAGAGGTTGCTGTGAACTGTGTGACATCACAGCACTCTACTGAGGGCAATAAAGTGAAACTCTCTACAAAAAAAATTTTTTAAATAAACCTGAGAGTGTGGGCATATGTACTTTGCAAAAGCATCCCAGATAATTGTGGTACAAGGTTATTTATTACATGTTGAAAACCTCCAACTCAACTTGAATGACTAAGAACAGGTATACTTGGTTTCTACACAGATATATGCAACTGTCATGAATGAGAAGGAGAAAGCAGAGGATTCTCCCGTTCTAAATCGTTCTTTTCTTCTGAATGTGGAATCCACAAACTATGGGTTCTCCAAAAAACAGATAATCATGTGCCTGTGATGATTGCATACTATCTGCCATATGTATAGGAATTAATCAAATGCATTTCAAGACCCTCTGCTTCTATGAATACTGCTTCCTTCTTCTGTATTTCTTTTACTTTTTGAGTTGAGCAAGCAGTTATGTTTAAATGGATTCTCAAATTCCGTGAGTACACTGTGACCAAAAAAGGGCTGAAATATCCCATTTGAAAACCCTATCATATTTGAGTATTCATTACTCTTTGTTTTTTTGGGTTTTTTTGAGACAGAGCCTCAAGCTATCCCCCTAGGTAGAGTGCCGTGGCTTCACAGCTCACAGCAACCTCCCAACTCCTGGGCTCAAGCGAGTCTCCACCTCCCACATAGCTGGGACCACAGGTGTCTGCCACAACGCCCGGCTATTTTTTGGTAGCAGCCGTCATTGTTGTTTGGCGGGTCCAGGCTGGATTCGAACCCGCCACCTTAGGTGTATGTGGCTGACTCCTTAGCCACTTGAGCCACAGGCGCCAAGCCGTATTCATTACTCTTAAGTGGCTAGTTGGTTATAGGTTCAATTAGTCATCAGCATCCATTGGGTAACACATATACAAGAGGTTATGTTGGAAGAAAGGCAAAGAAATATCAGACAGGACTGGAACATTCCAAATACAGAGTCATTAGTCAACTTGCTGCTTGTGTTCTTTATATTCCAGGATCAGAGTGATTCTTATGGCCCATTCAACCTTGTTCCACTCTCTTTCAATGGTGATTTGTTCCCTGTTCTATAGGACTAAAGCCATATCAGTGTCCTGAGTGTGAGTACTGCACCAACCGGGCCGATGCACTGCGTGTACATCAGGAGACACGGCACCGGGAAGCACGGGCCTTCATGTGTGAGCAGTGTGGCAAGGCCTTCAAGACTCGCTTCTTGCTGCGTACCCATCTTCGCAAGCACAGCGAAGCCAAACCCTACGTGTGCAACGTGTGCCATCGTGCTTTCCGCTGGGCTGCTGGCCTGCGCCATCACGCCCTTACCCACACGGACCGCCACCCCTTCTTCTGCCGCCTTTGCAGCTATAAGGCCAAGCAGAAATTCCAGGTGGTAAAGCATGTGCGCAGGCACCACCCTGACCAAGCTGACCCAAATCAGGGTGTGGGCAAAGATCCTACCACCCCTACAGTGCACCTGCATGATGTGCAGCTGGAGGATCCTAGCCCTCCTGTTCCTGCTGCTCCCCCCACTGGACCTGAGGGGTGAGAGATGACCCCACCTCCTAGATAACAAAAGGGTGTGTAAACTGGGACCAGAGCTGGCCTGAGGAGCTCAGGGCCTAAGGAAGGACTGGCTTTGGGATATTAGGATGACCGGAACCCTTCCAGAACTCTTAGCTATAGTACTTTGAAATTAATGGCTATGTAAGAGAGAGACATGTACCACAACATTGATTTCTCATTGAGGCATACAGTGTTTTTACCTGTGAGTTCCCATTTTCTTCACCATCACTCCATCAAAGTCCCTGGCTATAAGATCTTGGTTTTAAGCACTCCATCTTCTCTTTCCTTCTTACTATATTAAGTACTATTTTCTTTTAGCATCTTCAAAAGTTGTATCTAACTGCATGTGCTATTATGTCTGATGCTCTGTAAAGCATGTTAAACAGAAAATGGTTACTAACTTATAGAATCATCCAAACCTGTTTTAATATTTCCAGGTTGTCATGTTGATCTGATCTGTCTCCTCTCAGACCTCTGCTTCCCTTTTGTTTCCATCCATCTTCACTCAGTGATTGATTCTGAGACAGGCACAAGTCTGTCTTCTCTCTGTCCCCTTGAGCCTGCCTTCCTCCCTACTTTATATGAGTACCTCACAGTATAATTCTGTGGTGCCTCACTATATAATTGATTATCTAAATTGGGACACACTGGAAAAATTAAAGACGATACTATTAATAATTATGCTAAGCAATGGACATAAATCAGGACAATTCCAGGTAAATTATTCAGGAGCTCTGGGACCACATAACTTTTTATCTCTTCCTTTTACCCTGCTTTTTAAAAGCTATACTCTTGTGTCCTTCCTATGTAGCACAAGTAGGAGGTTCCCTGGAAACCTCTTTATTCAACTTTTTTCTGTCCCACCCAACCCTTGTACCTCCCCTTCATCCCCAATAACAGACCATACTCAAGCCAAATTGGAGAGAGAAGCTCTGTTTATACCAGTGGGGACTCTGAGCACTGCACAGTGTTCTCTTGAGAGTCAGTACAGTTCTGGGTCAGGTCTCAATCCCCAACTTTGCCTAGGAAGCCTTGAAACTTGATTTATTCTTCCCTTGGCTCTAGGCTTTAAGGAAGTTAGGGGTAGAAGGGATAATACATCTTTAGATTTCTCGGCTCCAAGTACCTCTCTGGATTTCTAGTTGCAATCTGCCTTCACACCAGAGTTGATGGGAAAGATTAGTCGTAGATCTGGGTATGAGATTGAGCCTACAGCAAGAGGAAGGAGGGAATTCCAGTATAGAAATTAGAATACACAGAGAAAAGACAAGAATTATACCACAGCTAGTAGAAACAGGAAAGGAAGAGAAAGGAGGTAAAAAATCAGATCTTGTAGCTGGGCGTTGTGGCAGGCACCTGTAGTCCCGCTACTTGGGAGGCTGAGGCAAGAGAATCGCTTAAGCCCAAGAGTTGGAGGTTGCTGTGAGCTGTCACACCATAGCACTCTACTGAGGATGACAGACTCTAGTCTCAAAGAAAAAAAAAAATCAGATCCTAGGTTTCCTTTTAGAAAGGATGAGGTAATTTTGTGCCCAATAATGCACAATCCATAGCTTGGTTTTTGTCACCTCCGTTTGCTCTCTCTAGAGCAGTGGTTCCCAACCTTACTAGTGCCGAGACCCTTTAATACAGTTCCTCATGTTATGGTGACCTCCAACCATAAAATTATTTTCATTGCTACTTCATAACTAATTTTGCTACTGTTATGAATCGTAATATAAATATCTGATATGCAAGATGTATTTTCTTTGTTATAAGGAGTCACGACCCACAGGTTGAGAACTGCTGCTCTAGAGCATCCTTCCAGGGTTTTTTTCTCATCATCTTTTTTTTTTTAAACTGAGTTTCACTTTGTCACCTCAATAAAGTGCCACAGCATCATAGCTCACAGCAACCTCAGACACTTGGGTTCAAGCGATCTTACCTCAGTCTCCCAAGTAGCCAAGACTACACAGGCACCCTCCACAACACCCGGGTATTTTTAGAGACCGGGTCGTGCTCTTTCAGGCTGGTCTCAAACTCCTGAACTCAAGCAATCCACCTGCCTCAGCCTCCCAGAGTGCTAGGATTTTTCTCACATCTGAAGCCAGAACACTCACCCTTCCCATAAAGTGCCTACCTCAGGATTCATCCTCCTCCAGAAATTCTCGGATGCAGATGTACACAAAGATAGAAGCTGGGTGGAGGCTGGTGCCATCCCTGGAGAGCAAATGTATGTGGCGGTAACCTGGCAAAGGGCAGGAGGATAGCATCAGGAAAGTAACCAGAGCTGGGGTGTTGGCCAGGGGTCAAAAGGCTGGCTCACCTTGTTGCATGCATTTCCATGGCAGGGTGTATTGACCAATAAAGTCATTTCGGGATGCCCAGTCATAATCCTTTACCACAAAGCGCACTATGGCAAGTTCAGGCACCAGGACCCGGAAGCATAATGTCTGCCCCCAGTATGGATTAAAACCTGTGGTTGGCAGTAAGAGGAAATGAAGCAACAAACATTAACTGTCTTTAAAGCCGGGTGCGGGGGTGGTGCCTGTGGCTCAGTGGGTATGGCACCAGCCCCATATATCAAGGGTGGCGGGTTCAAACCCGGCCCTGGCCAAACTGCAAGGAAATAGCCGGGTGTTGTGGTGGGCACCTGTAGTCCCAGCTACTCGGGAAGCTTAGGCAAGAGAATCACCTAAGCCCAGGAATTGGAGGTTGCTGTGAACTGTGACATCACAGTACTCTACCGAGGGCAATAGAAGTCCAGCACTGTGGCTCACACCTGCAATCCTAGCACTGTGAGGCCAAGGTGGGTGGATTGCTTTCAGCTCACAAGACCAGCCTGAGCAAAGGCAAGACCCCCATCTACTAAAAATAGAAAAACTGAGGCAAGAGGATCGCTTGAGCCTGAGTGGGAGGTTGCTGTGAGCTATGATGCGACAGCACTCCACCCAGGGCAACAGTGTGAGACTGTCTCAAAAAACAACTGTCTTTAGGCCCATGCTGAGTTGCTTTCCCTATGTTCTCAGCATTTTATAGGCAAGGAGACAGACCAGGGTGGTTAAACATTTTTGCCAGGTAACTAGAACCTTAAGTCAGTGGTTCTCAACCTTCCTAATGCCGTGACCCTTTAATACCAAAGGAGTCGCAACCCACAGTTTAAGAATCACTGTTGTGGCTCGGCGCCTGTGGCTCAATCAGCTAAGGCTCCAGCCACTTACACCTAAGGTGGCAGGTTCGAATCCCCAGCCCGGGCCCGCCAAACAATAATGACGGCTGCAACCAAAAAAACGGCCAGGCGTTGTGGCGGGCGCCTGTGGTCCCAGCTACTTGGGAGGTGGAGGCAAGAGACTCGCTTGAGCCCAGGAGTTGGAGGGTGCTATGAGCTGTGATGCCGTGGCACTCTACCCAGGGGGATAGCTTGAGGCTCCGTCTCAAAAAAAAAAAAGAAAAAGAGCAGCAGACAGTTATAAGGAGGCTTAACTTAAAATCTTCCTCATTAAGAAACCTGTTACTTTAGGGTTACTATCTGTCCAATGAACCTAAAAATACTATACAAAGTGGAAGTAAAGTTCATTTGTAATTTATGTATTGCACAGTTTTCTTTTTAATGCACTCCCGTATTATCCTGTCCATCTTAGATCTTTATATTTTATTGAAATATATTTGACCTTCTAGATTTTAAACTTGCTGATGGCAGACTGCCTGTGTCTAATTCATTTTAAACAATAAACTTACATGACTTATTTTTGAAATTTAGCTATATCACATATGTTCTCCTTTTCCATATCTGAGACATATCACTGTACCAGAAAATAATCTTTGTAAATATAATTTTTACATAACTTATTCTAGTTCTATATATGTACAAATTCATATATGTGACATATTCCAGTTATATTAACTTGGTTACTTCATTATAAATTTATGTTTAAAATTTTATGTTCCTTTCCTTAAATATTTATTTTCAACAGTGATTTTCTAGTTTTATTGAACAGAATTACCCAGGGAGCTTACTTATTAAAATGCAAATTCCTGGGAATAAATATCAAAATATTGATTTAGTGAAGTCTTCAGCTTACGTTAATGAAAACCTTTGAGAATTAGTGCTCTAGGCATTATCTTTAAAAACATCTAAAAGAAGACAAGTCACCTCTATGACATGTTTGAGACCTTAACACAGCATCAGTTTGCTTCATTACAAAGCCCTGAAGTGGCAACACTGCTACATGCAATTGTTTCATAAGAGCCAAATGTCAAAACAAACCTCACATAGTTATGAGATTCAAACCCTCAAATTTCAGCCTGCTCATGGGATGCACATGTATAAGAAAGGCAGCACTTTTAGATCGTAAATGCTATGTTCCTAAACACTTACTATAGTTGAAGCTATAAGCAAAGTAAAGGAAAAGCATAATAAACACTTATGAAAGGTCTTTCAGATACTATATACAATGTGGAGGAGAAGCAACTTTAATTAACTGTTTTCAAGATGTTTTAATCCTATGATCCTTTATGATAAATTGAAATCTCCTGGCCATCTCCTAACACTGATTTGTCCCCTCTGAAAATATTGCCCCCACCCAAGAATCACTGTATTATATGAGAATCTCAGCCCCCTATCCCATCCAGAATTTATATAGTTTTACTCTTAGTGGTATATATATATAAAAAACAAGCTTCAGATTATTCAGTTGTCTGTTCTTAGGCAGCTGTAATTATACAATCTCACTGTGAGATACCAAAATCTCTTTTCTTTAATATGGACTAATTTTAAAAGCTCATTGGATAAGATTTTATTATCTATAATTTACATTGCCTCTCTAGACTCAAAAAAGGGAAAGTTACAGCATTACCTTTGATGTATTCTATTAAAAGCTGCTGAGTTTATTTTTAAAGCTTTTCTTAAGTTTGCAGTTTACAGTTTCCTAATTTATTTCCTCAAGATTCTCAGTTTGTTCCAAGGATCTTAGCTATTCTGGAATCTTAAAATTTTCTCTTCTTTATTTTTACAACAAACTTGCTCACTTACTCTTATAGATTTTTTTTTTTAAACAGAGCCTCATTTTGTCAGCTGTGGTAGAGTGCCATGGAGTCATAGCTCATAGCAACCTCAAACTCTTAGACTCAAGCAATCCTCTTGTCTCAGCCTCCCAAGTAGTTGGGACTACAGGTACCCAACATAACACCTGTTTAGTTTTAAAGACAGGGTCTCCCTTGGCTCAGGCTAGTTTCGAACTCCTGAGTTTAAGCAATCCACCCACCTCATCCTCCCAGAGTGCTAGGATTATAGGAATGAGCCATCACCATACCTGGCCACTCCTATGGACTTTTTAAAAATAATCTTGGATGCATGTATTATTTTTCATCAGACCATCTCCTAGTATCATAAATAAAACTAGAGTACATTTATTGCTAGTAATATTTATCTCAAAGTCTTACTGTCAAATACCCTTTTCTTCAAATGAATAAAGAATGGAAAGGAAGAAAACAATGTAGAGAGATTTTGATAGAAATAGGTACTATGCTTATGAAATGAAATGATTCTTTTAACTATAATAAGCACAGAAAGGAAAGAATTACAGGAATACAAAAGAAGTAATAAGAGAACAAAAAGAAATGATAAAAGCACAATTTCTAAAAACATATTTATTAAAAGACAGCTGCTAATATATCCATCGTCTAGACAGTTCATAACTATCTAAAATTAAAATTTATAACATTTAGATTTTCTCAAAATTTTTCCTTAGACGAGTAAATGTCCCTGTATTTGCAACTTTTCTATTTACTGGCTTAGGAATTAGCTTTCTTAAAGGCCTCCTGCTGGCAGCTGAAGCAGTACCTTTCTTTGTTGGTGGTTCATCTTGTTGAAATTCATTTTCGTTTAATCTTTTTCTTTCTGAATAGGTTTTAGTTTTGATGACCATAGACGTGTCAACTGTGTCACTACAGGTCTGTTTGTTATTTATTGAAGATGTACCAGCCTTATCCTACAGCAAAAGAAATTAAAATAAATTCACATATAGAAAGCTACAATAAATGTATAAACTATATAACTTATCTTTCAATAGTTAATCTTATTTTCAAATTTGTTGAAACATTTTCTAAGTTATTTCTTAAGTTTCACCCTAAAATAACTGATAGCTCTGGCAAATGAAAACAGATGAGGATAACTGGAGAACCTACGAATACTTCTAAAGTCACACTCAAAATATGCTTTCAAAAGAAAAATAGGAAATGTTATCAATAATAACTTTGTTTTGTAATCAAAACCTCTACAAATAGAGCTCTCTTATACTTTAATAAATGTCAGAAGAATAGTCTGCACCTTAGATTTTACCCTATATGTATTCAAAGATATATAGTCTACATACAGCTTTAAAACTAAGCTTCTAGACCAGTCATTTAGAGCTTTTATTTTTTAACGTCAAAAACTGTCTCCCTGGCTCTGCGCCTGTAGCTCAAGTGGCTAAGGCGCCAGCCACGTACACCTAAGGTGGCGGGTTCGAATCCAGCCCACACCTGCCAAACAACAATGACGGCTGCAACCAAAAAATAGCCAGGTGTTGTGGCGGGCGCCTGTGGTCTCAGCTACTTGGGAGGCTGAAGCAGGAGACTCGCTTGAGCCCAGGAGTTGGAGGTTGCTGTGAGCTGTGAAGCCGCAGCACTCTACCCAGGGGGATAGCTTGAGGCTGTCGCAAAAAAAAAAAAAGACTGTCTCCCTTAAAAAGGCTAGCAGAAAAAGAGTACAATATGAACTTAAACAGAAGAAAGAGTAAAACTTAGCAGTTAAGTGCAAGTCTACAAAATATTCAAAAATATGGTAAAGGCAAGGACTTATACTATGTAGCAATAATTTTTGGAAAAAACAATGTATGGTTAAACATATAGTGCCAATTCATATCATAAAATCACTAACATTTTATTTTTGGTTGATATAGATAAAATAACATTTTAAGTCATAAAGTAATGAGTGGTTTTTGGTTTTTTTTAGACAAAGTCTCATTATGTCACCTTTGATAGAGTGCTGTAGCGTCACAGCTCACAGCAACCTCAAACTCTTGTGGTGTCACAGCTCACAGCAACCTCAAACTCTTGGGCTTAAGCAATTCTCTTGCCTCAGCCTCCCAAGTAGCTGAGACTACAAGCGCCCACCATAATGCCCAGGTATTTTTCCACTGCAGTTGTCATTGTTGTTTAGCTGGCCCTGGTCGGGTTTGAATCCACCAGCATGGGTGAATGTAGCCAGCGCCCTACCCAGTGAGTTACAGGCGCCACCATAATGAGTATTTTTCTAAAAGCAAAGTTTTTTTTTAGATAGTCCTTGCTTTCTCACAATGTATCCGTTAGTGTAACTGATAAGTTACCCAATCCCGGGACAGAAAAATCACACCTCTGACAGAGCTCTATAATAGAGCCAAGTTGCCCCCTGTCTTACTCTTAGCACCTATCAGAATGACCTGGTCTATTCTCCAGAAGTCACAGTTATTGAAAGGAGGATTTTCTGTTTCCAAGATATGCTTGGGTAGAAAAAAAATGAAAGAACCATCATTCAAAATAAAGTTTTTCATCATTGGAAAAACTTTCACAACAAGCTTTGGAACAGTGACCCTAGATCAAATACTTGTAGATCAACTACTCAGCAGAGTCAGGTAAGTTCCAAAATATTTTATGTTTTTATATTTAAGTGAACAATGTAAATCTGGCATGCTGTTTTAAGTTAGTTTATATTTATAGTTTATTTAAGGTAAAAAAAATAATTAAATTTAAAATATAGCTTTTTTAAGAGACAGAGTCTCACTTTATCGCCCTCGATAGAGTGCTGTGGCATCACAGCTCACAGCAACCTCCAACTCCTGGGTTTAGGCGATTGTCTTGCCTCAGCCTCCCAAGTAGCTGGGACTACAGGTGCCGCCACAACACCCGGCTAATTTTTTGTTGCAGTTTGGCCAGGGCTGAGTTTGAACCTACCACCCTTGGTATATAGGGCTGGAGCCCTACTCACAGCAACAGGTGCCAGCCGATATAGCTTATTTTATAGTGCTAATTTAGTATTTTTTACTTAAACATTGCTAATATACTGTGGTATAAAACATACTATGAAAATAAAATAAATAGTTGTGAAATTTACAACTATTTTCTTTAAAGCTGTAGTTACCTTTTTCTTATTTTTATTTTCCTTCACCAAACCAAAGACCAGACTTAAAATCCAGATCAAGAGTTTTCTGAGAACCTGGGAGCCCATCAGTTAAGTTAATGGATAAAGTCAGACGTCAACTCCCAAAGTCTTACCTTTCCTTACCTCAATTCCCTTCCTTAATCTCTACCTCCACTACTGTAAATCAAATCCTCCTCAACTATTACCTGAACTCTTCCAAGAAATAACTAACTGATCTCTCTGTCTCTGGTCCAATACCAACCATCTCAATTGTATGCTCCAAGTTTCCAAAAATATCTACTCAATCAAAAACCTCAACTTTGCTATTCCTGTTTAAAAGAATGATACCCTACTGCCTACTCAAACTCTTTAATGCAGTATTCAAAGGCCTTCCGCCATCTTATCTTATTCTACCATATCAGCCTTATTTCTCACCTCTGCTTGCTTCATACTTTCTTCCTGAATAACATAATGCTTGTACTTTACTACAGTGACTGAAAGATTTCTCATCTCCATGACTTTGTTTGTGCACTCTGATCCCCAAATACAGAAGGCCAGTGCATCTTCTTATACCTCAAGACGATGAACTGTCCCCTCCCTCTAATTTAAACTGGCTAAATTTCACTCACTGTTTAAGTCTCAACTCAGATATTTTCACTTACAGAAAGCATTTCCTAAACACTCAACTATTTTCAGCTTTCTTTACTCATTGACTATCACTGCACATAGCATCATAGCCAAGTTTATTTTTCTCTTGAGGCATCATTAAACTAGTTTTTATTAATCTGTATATTCCTATAATCTAGCACAGTATCTGACACACAGCTCAGTAAGCATTTTTTGACTAAATAAGTCATTTTCTATTTCTCATCCTTGCTCTTCCCACCTTATTAAAAAGGATGTTTCTGCCAGTTCAGGTATAGAAAGTCAAATAGAGTGAATCTAATAAATATGAAACAAAGGCCCACTATAAGAGAAAGAATGTGAGCTACTCTTCTAGAATGTTCCTTATTTACCCCTGTGGTATCAAAAGCCTACTAAAGCTAAGATGATTCAGAGAACATTGATGGGACTGGAGTTTGAATGTCAAGACACAGAAGGAGGATCAACAGTCACTTTATAAAATACCATTCTTGCCTATCTAGTCAGAGAGAAAACAAAGCAAACATGTTTGGCTATTAGCTTACTCAGTCTACTATGTTATTACATGTATTTTACCATTTCTAGGTCACAAAATAATTTGAAGAAGATTACAATAAAAAACAGAAAACCAAAAACCCTTTTTAAAAGGGATTAAAAGACAAACTAATCATTCTAGCCTGAACTGAATATGAAATTACCTAAATTTGTATGAAATGCCAAAACTTTTAAAGTCTTTACATGTCACAACACATAATGTAATTTTTTAAACAGAAATGTCCTTTTTATTAAACATAAGAATAGGAACAATGAATATAATAAAAACAAGCTTCTAAGGAAAAAACTTAATTCTCCTGAATTTCATGTTATAGTTCCCTAGATCATTATAATCTGGTTGTCTAAATATTCTAAGTTCTTTTTCCCTTAGAGCTCTCCTTCTAATTAGCTGAAGCTTAAACTTCCATAGGCTACATATTCTTTCCTATGTGTAGAGAACAGTCAGCACAGTTTATGATATATTATGTTCAAAGAAGTCAAATGCCCTCTTCCAAGCTCCAAAAAACTCAGATTTGCACAATAATAAATTGAATTCAATGTCAAAGTAAGCAATTCAACATTCTCAGTAAATCAGTCTTAGTTGCATAAGCTATTTCAAACTATTTTAAAACAAAACATAGGATTTTTAATCTAATTTATAACACAAAGTTAAATTCTTACATTATCCTTAAAGGCGTTTTCCATATGACATTTTAGGTTCTGAAATGTATTGATAGTATCCTCGTTTTGATTAATTATATCAATCAATTCTTGGATTCTTTGATTCTGCATAATTATTTTCTTCGAAAAAGAAAAATAGCATTGTTTAGTAAATATACTTGGGGATAACTAGAATCCAAACATACTACAGTTTTGAAATTCCTTGAAATTATAAAGTTAGATAAAAATAATCAATGGTAACACACCATGCACAAAATAATCTTATTTTTGCTTAAAAATAACATGTTTATATATACAAAGAAAAGAAAAGCAGTATAATAAGGTAAGAGAAATTTGGAGCCAGACCTCCTACGATTGAATCCTAGCTTCTCTACCTTCTAGTTATGTGCCACCTTAGGCGAGTTATTTATCTTCTCTGTAAAAATAAAAAATAACAGTAGGCCAGGTGTGTAGGCTCATGCCTTAAATCCTAACACTTTGGGAGGCTGAGGTGGGTGAACTGTCTGAACTCAGGAGTTTGAGACTAGCCTGAGCAAGAGTGAGATTCCATCTCTAAAAACAAATAGGCACCATGGCAGGGAACCTATAGTCCCCACTACTTGTGAGGCTGAGGCAGGAGGGTTACATGAGCCCAAGAGTTTGAAGTTGCTGGAAACTATGATGCCAGGGCACTCTATCAAGAGCGACAAAGTGAGACTCTGTCTCAAAAAAATAATAAAGAAATAAAATAATAACAATGGTATCTATATCAAAAAGTTGTTCTGAAATTTAAATGAGTAAATAATAATTACTTAAGAGAATGCCTGGTAAACAGTTAAGTGTTCTATAAATGTAAATATAAAAATTAAAATTCTAAAAGAACTTCCAACCAACTGGTTGATTTTGTTTTTCTTTTTTTAACTTGGGAGAATTTCTATTTGACTTGGGTTTTTTTGTTTTTTGTTTTTTGTTTTTTTTTTGAGACAGAGCCTCAAGCTATCCCCCTGGGTAGAGTGTCGTGGCATCACAGCTCACAACAACCTCCAACACCTAGGCTCAAGCGATTCTCCTGCCTCCGCCTCCCAAGCAGCTGGGACCACAGGCGCCCACCACAACACCTGGCTATTTTTTGGTTGCAGCCGTCATTGTTGTTTTCGCAGGTGCGGCCTGGATTCAAACCTGCCACCTGAGGTGTATGTGACTGGCGCCTTAGCCATTTGAGCCACAGGCGCCGAGCCAACTTGGTTTAATATAATTAAATTTATACAACTGTCTACTATTTTCATAAGTAGAAAAAGTTTTTAAAAGATAGAAATTGTCTAAACAGTAGTTATAATGTCTTCTAAGTACATTACTTTAGCTAGTTCTTTAAATACTAGATATTAGGCTCGGCGCCTGTGGCTCAATAGGTTAAGGCGCCAGCCATGTACACCTAAGGTGGCGGGTTCAAATCCCCAGCCCGGGCCCGCCAAACAACAATGATGGCTGCAACCAAAAAATGCCCGGGCATTGTGGCGGGTGCCTGTGGTCCCAGCTACTTGGGAGGCAGAGGCAGGAGACTCGTTTGAGCCCAGGAGTTGGAGGTTGCTATGAGCTATGATGCCATGGCACTCTACCCAGGGGGATAGCTTGAGGCTTCGTCTCAAAAAATAAAATAAAATAAAATAAAATAAAATAAAATAAAATAAAATAAATACTAGATATTAGATACCAAGAAATTGAATTACTTATATCTGATCATCTCAAAAAAAAATTTAGTTCTTCAAAAGGATATGTGTAAAAGTTAAAATAACACTCAAACCAGAGAAAAACAGGAAAAATAATACAATGGAACCAACTCATAATCATGACCTTTGATTTACTTATTATTAAGTTCCATATCAAGACAAGATAAAGCTTGAAGTATTACCTTATTAGCTGTTTCAAGCTCTTGAACCAACAAATCTGCTTCTAAAAAAATAAAGAATGTTCAATATAA